>APFE030321390.1:42853-54264 GCA_000404065.3 Pinus taeda
GGAGAGATGTTTTCACATAATGTTACATTTTAAAATAGTAAAATAATAATTTAACTTTAGCAAATTAAAACTATAGAGATGACATAAAATAGTGTTATTGATATTACATGATGTGTAATTCATTCTACGTTTAGCTTACATGTCATTTTTAAAACAAAAATGTATTAATAACAAAAAATATTTTACTCTCAACCATAAATAAAATATTTCAATGTCCATACTGAATAACATAATTTTAGAAGTACTTTATATAGAGAAAAATAAAGTAATTTTTTGTCCTAGGTTGTCATTGATGTCAATATGGCAATATTCTAGATACTAGAGGATGACATGAAGCCAAGGGGAAGCCGGGCGATCCATGAAGAGACAGGAGCAAGGCCATCAGGATAGCCAAGCCATAAGCAAGAGGAGTTACCAAGGAGGCATATCAAAGCATATTACTCAGGGATATCAGAGCAAGAGAGGCATTCATAGTGGTGCTCAAGGATGAGAGTCTTTTCAAAGACACTTCCAAGCCTAGGAGCCTACATTGAACTAAGAGGAGCACAGGAGGCAGCCATATTAGTTATTTTTATATATGCGGAAACAAAGCAAATAGAGCCATGGAGGATGCAAACAGAGCCATCAGAGCCATAGAGGAAGCAGAGAGAGTTATCAGGAGTCGTCAGAGGAGCAATGGATGCGTTTAATAGCAAGCAGAGCCATATATGCCACACGAGAGCGGTAAGTCATATTGGGTCTAACACCTAATATCACATCGCAAAAATGGAGTGGTTTGCCTTAACGTCAAGCCCTCACCTTGTGCGACTTAAGATCGCTGATAGCAATATCACATCGGACCTCTGCCAAGAGCCCCCCTGATTGCGATGAACATATGCAGACCCACTGCTACATTACAATATGACTTAACCTATCATTGCATTTGTCGCAGATCGCAAGCCGTAAAGTCTTGCCACATGAAAGTGCTAATTGCAATAAGGTTGCAGACCCGATAAGAATATTAACTATGGTTTAATACCATATCACATCTGCCCAGGGATGGAATTTGACGGGAATTTTTCCCGTCATAAGGCTTTTTGCACGTATTTGATGGCTGGAATTTGTCATTCCCCGTTTTGAGTGACGTGCCTCGAAGAGTTAAAGACGGATTTTTGACGTTTGGAACTTTTTCCAAAATGTTTTTACCTGCAAGTTTTTTCATATAACAGGGTATTTTTTGGGCAAGTTTTTTTAATTGAAAATATGCTAAATTCTAAATTCTAAAGCTGACATGAATTATGTAGGGCATCGGGCATGTATAATATACGTGGGATTTACATGTAATAAAGGGAGGTCGGCCATGAAAAAGCAACCCCCTTAACATGAGGAAGGAAACGTATATATATGAGTGAAGGAAGAGCTCATTTCACTCATCGACTTTCGCTTGAAGAGCTCTTCGCGGAATTCTGTAAAGATCTGTGATCAAGCGGTGCGTTTCCAGTTCAAACCACTTCCAGATGCGAACGACTCAAGTCTCCAAATAGTTGTGAAGTCCAGATGCGGACGACTCAAGTCTTCAAATAGTTGTGAAGTAAGGATTTAAATTTAAAACTTCCAGCAATGCATAATTGAAATCTCATTTATTATTATGAATCGCCAAACATTTGAAGATACATTCATATCAGAGAGTCAACAGAATTAAAGACTGCAAAATTTAAAGACACATTTACAGAATTTAGGAAAATTTTCAACAGCATTCCTGTATTCTTTATTTTATTCTTATCAATTACAATAGTTAAGGCCTTTATTTGTAGTGAGAGATACAGCAGTGAGCTTGGAGGACCACCATATGCACCTGTACGGACCCTCAGGAACAAGGTGAAATTAAATTATACGCAGATTCACTGCTACGAACCCTCGGGAACAAGGAGAAATTAAATTATACGCAGATTCACCGCTACGAACCCTCAGGAACAAGGAGAAATTAAATTAATACGCAGATTCATTAAAAGCCCTTGTCTGGAAGTAAACATCGGTAAGTCTATCCGGATCTAATCTCTTTATGCCTGCAGATGCCTTTTCTTTTTCCCTTTTCATATATGTCTTTGTGTTTGTTCATTTTTGTGGTTCCCCAGGCTGATTTCTGAATATTATATCAAAGAACTTATGAAGTTAACTCCTATTTTGTTCGATAATCAAGGTACTTTCTGAAAATTAGAAATTCCTCCTGGGCAAATGCTAGAAACATGCTCAATATTTTATCAGATCGAATAGTTGTGTTGAGTATTTAAAAGTGCTATATTCATCTTTTCTATTCTAAAATCAGGCACGCTGAGTTCTTTTATTAGCTCTTGAAGATTTAAGCATTTTGTTCTCTTTTCCGCATCATCGACGAAATTAGACAGATCTATTATGCCTGAGGAGTCCTTTTAATCAGATTTGCCTTTGTTTTGTGAAGTTTTCATTTAATTTAATTTTCACGCCATAGTCTTAGTATTTCCAACAACCCCTCCTGGTATTCTGGCATCGTTTAAGCAGGTTTTTAAGTTTAATTCATTATCCTACATGTGTTGCGGAATCACACTTTTTATATTGCTTTTACTACGGATAGTTATTTGCATGTGAAACGAGAAGAAGCATTGAATTATTGAGCCCACGTTAATGCATTATTTGAAAGCCAAAATTAAAATTAAAAAAACAAACCATCGGATTTTCCGTTAATTGAGTTCTATCAATACTGGGTTTTGTAAATTAACGGTGAATGATGAAATAATAAATTTAAAATAAATAATAAAAATAATAATATCATCTATATCAATTGCCATGTCAACATATTTAGTATAATTTTCAATATAGTTTAATTTTCTATGTAGATTAAGGGGACATATTATTCACCACATCACTAAAATATGACAATATACAAAATTTTTTGAGGGTCATAATTTTGTGTCCCAAACTTAGAATGATAAAATTTTATATTATCATAAACTTCTCGAGAGTAGAACATGATTTCATGAGGGTGATCTCAAAATTGAAGAATATTAAACCTTTTTTTTTTCCGCAACGCATGTAGGGTTCTCTAAGCACAATGCCTTCTCAGGCACAGTGGGATAACCGACACACTTGGCGATACTAAAAGCGAACATAAATCGAAACTTTACCATAATTAGAGTTCGTTTGAAATCGAAGCCTAAATTAGCGAACATAAATTGAAGCTTTAGAGTTCAGGCATTTTTTTGTGGTAGGATTTTAAGTTTCTAAGAGTTCTGTAATTTTTTTAAATTATTAATTTATTGTTATTGTTTTGCATGTAGGTACATTATTTAAATAGAAATGCCTCCAAAAAGAAAGGGTCAATCAACTATTAACAATTTTTATGGATATTCTAAGATATTAAAGACTTCTAATGTTAAATATATTCCATCTATACCCAATTTGAATGATGATGCTAATGAAGATGTCAACGAAGAGTTTGTTGTTGATCATGAAAATCCCGGCCATGAAAGGAAGGACTAGATGGTGGATCTAGTAGTTCGAGGAGGAAGGCTTTCTCAAAACGTGAATTTCGAGAAGAGTGGACGATAAAACATCCTTGGGTTTATAGTATCAACGTTGAATATGGAAAGATTCGTATGATGTGCAAAATTTGTGAGAAATACAAAGCTCAAGGTCCATGGGGTATTGGAGATGGATGTAATACCATTCAATATGATGCTATAACAACTCATGCAAAATCTATTATTCATCAAACATCAACTCAGAAAAATTTGTATGAAACTGAAAGGTTGGTAAAGCCCATTACAGAACACATAGTGACAATAAATGAGGCTAATAAGGAAAGGGTCATAACCACTATGAAGTTAGCATATTTTATTGCGCAAAAGGATATTTCAATTACTACTTATGAAGATCTTTGTCATCTTCAAACACCTAATATGCCTTCTCGAGTGGAGTATTCTTCTTACATAAATAGAAAAGCAGCTACTGAATTTATTCACTCTATATCATATTACCTTGAAGAGGTTCAAACTAGAAAAATGTTAGAAAGCCCATTTTTCTCTATAATGTTAGATGAAAGTATAGACAATGGTTTGGAACAACACCTTGTTGTATATTCTACATATCTAGACTTGAAAGGATTGGGCCCTCCAGTGTCACAATTTATGAAAATTATTACTGTTCCTGATGGAAAAGGAAAGACTATATATGATACCATCATTAATTTAAGGGAAACAAGGCAGTTGAAAAATGAGAAACTAATAGCAGTTTCAACTGATGGTGCTTCATCTATGGTTGGATGTGAAAATGGGTTTGTCACATTGCTAAAGAATGATTTACCAAATCTTATTGGTACTCATTGCATTGCACATCGTGAAGCACTTGCAGCCTCAGATGCTTCAAAAAAGATACCAGAGTTTTTGTTCGTTGAGAAAATAGTAAACAAGGTATACTCATGGGTTGGAAATTCAGCCAAGAGAAATAATGAACTCATTTCTTTATTGGAGATAATGGAAATAGAATCCTTGCAGGTTCTTCAAATCCATGGGATTCGATGGCTCTCTAGGGGTCAAGTGGTTGAAAGACTAGTTAGATTAATTCCTGCTATTTTGAGTTTGTGGAAGAGAGAAAGAAAGAATTCATGGTATGATAAGGCAAGAATTTTTTCAGTTCAATTTTGTTTGAATATGCTTGCTGATGTTTTGAATGAGCTGAATAATCTAAAAAAAAAAAATCAAGAAGATAATGTGGATGTCACATCGCTTGGAATAGCTATTGACCATACACTAAATTCTCTTAAAAGATATTTCTGCAAATCAGATTCTTTTGCTGAAGGTGCTGTACATATTAAATTTTTAAAAGACTCTAAAGATGGGTTCCTTGAAAATGTTGACAAAGAGGGAAATACCCATAGACATGATTTGTTGTATATTCCAATCTATGATGAACAATTGCCACAACCAATGGCAACTTGCATTGATGGCTCCCTTCAGAGTTGCATACAACTTACAAGAAATTATGTCCAAGCATTGATTGAAGTTTCAATTCAAGATTTCCAGATCTTCATCTTTTTAATACAGCAAGGTTGTTTAGTCCTTGTCATTATCCATCAAATCTTTATGTCAGAGAAAATAATGCAAAGCATTGGCTTGAAATACTTTTTTCACATTTGCAGCATAAAACATGTAATGAAGGTGAAAATGTACCAACATTTGATGTTACAGCGTGTGAAAGAGAACTATACCAATTTATTGATGTGGTTTATTTGAATGGAGAAAGATTCCCAATGAAAGATGCATGGAAAGTGTTTTCCCAAACAAAAGATTGGCACTCTAGGTATCCAAATATGCTGAAATTATGGCAAGCAATGCTTGTCATACCAGCAAGCACCGTCGCATGTGAACGAGGGTTCTCTAAGCAAAATATGATCAAAGATATAAGGAGAACAAGACTATCAATTAACACACTTGATGCATTGATGCGTATATCATTAATAGGTCCTAACACCACAGATGTGGAATGGGAACGAGTTTATGAGATTTGGCAAACTGCAAAGGAAAGAAGACTCTTTGACAGGTGTGAATTATTACGTTACATGTTTTTTTACTTTGCACAAAGTTTATATATATAGTTGTCCTCTACTATATTTATATTTTTTATATGAAATTTTAACGTTCTTTGTTTATTGATGGAATGTGGAATACAGGGATGAATAGTTACATTGATGATCACTGACGTAAAAAGAAATTGAAGATATCATTTGAAAGTTTTTTCATGTGTTGTTATTATAGGTTGATGGCACATGAAAAATGCCATCAAGGTTGAAAAAATACCACATCTTACCAATCTTGTAGAAAATGTGGTAAAAGATGTGATGCCTTTGGATTTTATCATTTTGGTACTATGGCATATCTTTTCTCGCTTTATTCTTCTCAAGATGCATTTAAATACAAGGATATTTTTTTACACATATATGTGATTCCCTTCTTTATTTGGCTTTAATGCATAACTTTCGTGCAACATGAAGCATTTCATTGCTTTCATTGTCATTGGAGCAATGGAATTTAGAAACTTGTAAGTTGTGACATTAGTTTGGTGTAACTGGATTTTTGAGTAAACCATTATTTATGTATATGTATGAATTAATAATTTCTTTCCAAATGCATTTCTCTTATTGGATGGTTGGAAGTTGGTGGTACATTCTTATGCCTTTTTAAGGTGTCATATATTTATATTTTGTATCAAACATTATATTAGATAATGTCATAAATTATCTCTGAATTTGCATGGAACTTAATCTTATTAGGCATTTAAATATTCATGTGGCATAATGTAAATTGTTGGCTTTAAATGATAATTTAAATATATGAAATGGAAAACCATCAAGCATTTTACCTTGGACTGATTATATACTTTAAATGAGCAAATTTCAAATGTTCAACACTTCTTATTGAAACCTGCACAATTGAGTTTTTTCAAATTTCAGTTTTTTCCTTACGATAAATATATGAAAATTTTCAACATAATTATTTATTGAATGGTAATTTTTTAATCAAAACTTTATTAGTGAAGGGTTAATTTATTATGAGAACATCACTCTTGAAGGGCAAAATTTTTAATATAACGTTTCTTGACGGGAAGCATAAGGACCCAAAAAGTAAAAAAAAAATTGTATGACGGGTAAAGAGAAATCCAAATTCCTACCCCGCATCTGCCCATCGCAATGCTACATAGAGGGTTGTCCGACTAGAAGTGCTGATTGTGATGTAAGTCATGGACCTGATGGTTTGATAGCAACATGGTTCAATGCAATATCGCATCTGCAAGTGGATCAGTCATCGACCATCAGCGGTGTCATAGGCCCGAAATATAAAGGACCTTCGGAAGTCGCGAATCGCCGATTGCGATTTAAGCAACAGACTCGATACAGGAATAGATGCGGGTAAAATAAATTTGAAGTTCGCCTTTAGCGTGTTTTCGCCAGTTTTTCATATATTTCCTGTGTAACTCAAAAATGTATTGCGTTGGGCTTTTGAGGCAAAAATACATTAAGGAACGGTCCCGATAGTTTAGGAGGTTGAACTATGCCGGTTGCGATTGCGATAGGACATGGCATGTCCGTTACACCATAAAGCTCTGTGTATGCCTGCTATCATTGTCTAAAAGAGCAATGTTACAGTTTTAACCGGGAAGATGTGTTCTCTGTGGATTATTTGGTACTCTCTTATGAATTAATGTGTCTTGTGAGCATGAATAGACAGAGGAAACCAAAATATGGGAAGCTGAAGAAGTAAGCGAGCACAAAGGAAATGACAGCGAGCATTGAGGAAGTCTAAGAAGCGATGTAAGAGGAAACGAATGGACAGAGGCATGGGAATGTATAAAACAATAAAAACAGAGGATCGTGGTTGCTGTTGGGGTTGTGAAGAACCAGAATGTGAGGTAGCAGGAGTAGCAGAGGTGGTTAAGGGTTGTATGAAGTTGTTGGTGAATGTTGGTGAAGGCTGCTGCAATTGTTGAACACTGTTGAAAAAGTTGGAGAAAACAACAGAATAGAAAGAGGGTCCAGAAGAACAAAAAGAGGATCGAAAGACCAATAGGACAGGAGAAATTCGAAGGGTAGAAGTTTCCAGCAGAGAAGCAATCTTGCTGAAACATCACCGTGACATTAGAACATATGCTTGAACTGAAAGCAGTTTCTTATGCAGAGTTTTAGTGCAGTTGTAGTGGACTCACTAAAGCAGTGTGGAGATATGATCAGAGGTCAACTATTGGAGACTCTGTGTGAATGGTAGGAAGAGTTGTAAAGACTCCTTCAAGAGAAGACTGGTTGTCATTTATGTTGTAGCTTGGAGACTACTGAGAAAATATAACCAGACAGAACTCAACAGAGAAGAGATTTGAGAGTAGAACATTATTATGAAAAGTGCCTTGACAAGATTGGACTAGAACCCTTGAGGCTGGTGCCTGAGAAGCAATAAGGATAGGAGTCCTAGGGGCTAGTGCCTCAAAAGCAAGAAGGATAGGAGTCCTTGGGGCTGGTGCCTTAGAAGCAAGAAGGATAATAGTCCTTCAGTTTGGTGCCTAAGAAGTAAGTAGGATTGGAGTCCTTGAGGTTAATGCCTTAGAAGTAGGAAGGATTGAAGTCCGTGGGAGTTTGTGCTCCTAAGTCCAATATTGGTGTCTTGGCAAAATAGAGTTGGTGCTCTGGAGGTTGGAGCCTCACCAAAGCCCAAGTTGGAGCTTGGCAACTGATTGTAACCATCTATATATTTTATCTATTTTACTTCACAGTCTATATTAATAAAAGCATTTATTCGTGATGTTCATCTTCTGTTCTGAGTATATATGTTTTAACTGGTAAAACAATAGCGGGAAAAAGAAATATTGATTCACCCCCCCTTCTCGGTATTTCCAACAATTGGTATTAGAGCCAGTACCTTCATTCAAAGCCTAATAGCTTGAAGGTTGAACCTTAGAACACAAAATGGCGAAGTCAAGGAAGAAAATCTCTAATCCTCCTAAGGATGTGTCTCCCTCTACTACTAAAATAGAAGACAATCAATTTGAGGAGGCTCCAAGGCACAATGGGAACTTTATTATATGGGAAGAAAGAATGGGGAATTTCCTACAAACTCAAGGCATTGAAATCTGGAAATCAGTGATTGTTGATAGCAGGATGGATGAGGAATCCAAGGAGTACAATGCAAAAGAAATGAAGGAAATCTTGAATGGGCTATCTAATTCTGTAATGAAAAATCTAGGAAAATGTTCATCAACAAAGGGTATATGGGACAAACTTCACGACCTTCACTCAAAAGGAGCATTGACCATGACCATCAGTCAAGAAGATGATGGAAATCTAGAAAGAAATCTAGAATGCATCATAGAAGCTGAACATGAGAATGATGATATCCAGGCTAAAGTAGACTTAGAAGATGAAGAGAATGAAAAAGATTTCATATAAGAACTCCTCGCTAAACTTATGACTGCCATGGAAGACATTAACAATTTGAAAGAGGAAAATGAGGAACTTGAAGAAGAGATTGGTCAGTACAAAGTAGAGGTCTCCTCTCTCAAGTCTCAACTACAAGAAGCAAGGAAACAAGCACAAGGAGCTAAAAAGACTATGGAATCATTGGAAGTCATAGAAGGACGGGTTGATGAAGCAGGAATGGAAAGAAACACCATGATTTGTCAACTGAAAGCAAAGGATGAAGAAATCTTCAAAATGAAGTCAGATATCATCTCCTTTAAAATAATAGTAGGTGAAGCTACTCGTAGCAAGGAAGAAACTGAGAAACAACTTACCAAGAAGAATAATGAGTGTGAAATATTGGAAGAAGAGGTTATCTTCCTCAGAACAAAGGTTGAAGGGATGAACAAAATCTTGAAGAGCTCTCAAGCCTTGGATGACATGCTCAGCTATCACAGATGTCCATCTGATAAATCAGGTCCTGGATATGTAGGTGAATCCTCAAACAAGAATGAAAATGCTTTAAGCAAAAGAGATGTGAAGAAGCCAGAAAGAAATGGTGATGCTCCCAGCTCTAGCAAAGGGAAGGAGAAAATCAAGGCTACAATAGAACAAATCTTGCTCCAAGAAGAAAACCAGCTCCAAGAAGAAAGGTAGATGATGTCAAAGATGCAAGAGGCAATGGTTATCATCAAAGGATATCAAGGCAGAAAGGCTTCAGAAGTACATCAAGGAAATCTTCATCTCCCAGGTACCAAAGTTCATTTTTTGGTTATTGTTATTCTTGTACAAACTTTGGTCACATGGCAAAAGATTGTAAAGCATATCATAAAGATACATGTTATGGTCCCCAATCATCTCATAGAGATAGATATTCTAGTCCCCAACAATCTCCAAGAAACAATTTTGCAGGAAGAAATCATGAATTCTTATTCATGAACAATGTAGAATGCTTCAAGTGTCACAACATTGGTCATATGGCACGTGATTGTAACTTAACTTGCGCTCTTACACAACCTAGAACCATGCAAAAGAAGAAAGTTACACAAGTATGGAGAAGGAAGGAAATACAATCCGAAAGTCCCTTGAGCTCTCCAGCCAATCTAAGCATTTTATGAGAAGACTCTACCAAAATAGATGATGCATACAGTTAGGGGAGCATGTAATTCTTGATCACTATTGCAGAAGCTATTAGTGAAAAGGGTCTTGACGAAATCCTTGTTGAGCTATATTAACAATCATTCTTTGATGAAGATCATGTCTCAGGAGCACTCCATTGAAGCATATGATCATGTAACCATTCTTTGGACTGTTGTTAAAGAAATAGGGCAAACAAACATGGTGTTGTTATCATAGAAGTTTATGTATTAACTCAAGAATTTAATGTGAGAACAGAGAAATTTTGTGCACTAATAGAGGCAGTCTTCAAACAAATAGATACATCTAGAATGGAGTTTGAAGTAAGAGTAGCTGGCAGCATATAACAAAACTGAAGTGTTGCATGAAGATGCAAATCAGCAGAAGCAAATCAGCAGAATAAATTTAAAGGACAACCACAGATTGGATATCTGAATCTGGAGAGATATGTACAAGAACACAAGGAAAAGATGGCTCATAGGAAGGATAATTTTGTGTAGTCAAGCATAACTTAAGTTGATACAGATCACTTAAGAAATATAGCAATAGTAAGGCACAACCCTTCACATTTTTATCCAAATGCAATGATGATTGGATTTTAGATGACAGTAACTTAAGAAGAAGCACGGAGACACAAAAGAACTCAGATCTGAAGAAAGATAGCAAGAAAGACAATCTCAAGGGCATTTTTCTCTTGATTCGGACTATGAAGGCCTCTCAATGTTACCTGTGGAGACAACAATATGGATTGAAGCATAAAAATCCTAGACTTGGACACTTGGTGTATGGTCGTTTGCAATCTGAATGAAAGCATTAAAGTAGAGCACTTTTAAGCATTGTTGAAGCCATGATAAAGAAGTTCTAAGACATGAAGAGGGAATAATGTGCTAATTGATGATAAAGCATCAATCCTTCTATCTTGAGTAAAAAGAAGAAGAGCACTATGATAGGGGGAGTCACAGATCCGTGAAGATATACCATTCATGAAGAACATAAGTAGTTTGATAGGGGGAGTCTGAGAGCACTCCTTTGCAATTAATGTCAAAGGGGGAGAGAAGAAGAATATTGCCATCAATAACAAAGGGGGAGATTGTTGTCCTAGGTTGTCATTGATGTCAATATGGCAATATTCTAGATACTAGAGGATGACATGAAGCCAAGGGGAAGCCGAGCGATCCATGAAGAGACAGCAGCAAGGCCATCAGGATAGCCAAGCCATAAGCAAGAGAGTTACCAAAGGAGGCATATCAAAGCATATTACAGGATATCAGAGCAAGAGAGGCATTCATATATGCAAGGAGGTCTTTGAAAGACACTGCCA
>APFE030321390.1:63084-73852 GCA_000404065.3 Pinus taeda
TAAAAATAAGGGGGCTTGAGTGGGCCTAATGGTTAAGAGTATGTGTTTCTTCCTAAGAGGTCACAGGTTCAAAACCTGAGGGGGTAGTGTGTATGCCTTCGTAGACTTAGCAGTCAAATCTCTGGGGTGGGTCCCTTGTCCCATAAACAAGGGGGTCTCACATACCAATTTGGCTTGTCCCATAAACAAGGGGGTCTCACACACCAATTTGGCTTGTCCCATAAACAAGGGGGTCTTAGACGGGTCCCTTGTCCCATAAACAAGGAGGTCTCACACACCAATTTGGCTTGTCCCATAAACAAGGAGGTCTTAGACACCAATTTGACTTGTCCCATAAACAAGGGGTCTCAAGACACCAATTTGGTGTCTCGTTTGACTGTGACTTTAAAAATAGATATTATTATTATTATTATTTATTTGTGTTAGAAAAATCTAACTTTTAAAATCAACATTCTCTTATTTGCATTAACCGTAGATATTTAAAAAAAAAAAATCCTTGATCATCAGAGAGTGTTCACTTTTGATAAAACATATCCCGAAAAGAAAACCAAGAGTATTTACTTAAAAAAAAAATAGAGATTTCAGATTTCACGCTCTAACTCATTTCACCATTAAAAAAAATAACACAAAGCATTATGAACACTCATTATAAAAATTTCCCTTTTTTCTTATGACCATTTCAAAAAAACCTTGTTTTAAAATGTTTAAACACTATCAAAACTTAAAAATATAACAAAATACTTTTAAATCCACAATCTGCAATAGCATTTATTACTCCACTGCGAGTGCTTAGATATTGTCCTTGTAACAAATTCTAAACACCCAGCTGCGAATTGCTCTGCTGAATCTGGAATGTCCTTAAATCCGACATTGTCTAAACATCTTGCCGTGACATTTATGATACTGCAAATCTATTGATAACACAGTGCCACAAAATTATTATTATATTTCTATTTGCATTATTTATATTGTAGTATTAAAGTATTATAAATATTCTTTTTTGGGATGTCAGCCAAAAAGAAAGAAGAAAAATGTTACGACAGGTAAGAAATGGACTGCCAATCGATCAATGTGCCACTGGATATATTGTCCCCGGGCTATATACGTTGAAAATATGTTCAAAAAATAAAAAAAAACTAGTATTATTTTTTAAAATAAGGTTTTATTTAGATAAGTTTAAGTGGTTGGGTCCTGAGTACGTTTTAAAATTATTTTTGTTTGGTTAAGAGTTTATTTTTTTGGTATTTAAAGAAATAGGTTAGCTGTTCAAGAGCTAGAGTTATCTAGTAGGAGCAAAGCTTACTCTGTGACAGATCACTAGAACTTATTCCAATTGACCTGATTTTCTTTAATTAAAAATGATAAATCAGGATGCATTAACTTCTAACAGTGAGAGATAATTATCCTGGCTACTGTTTTGATAACTAAATTATAATAATTTTTTCCATGTGTGAAATCAAAATTTGAAAAATAAATTAAAAAAAATATAAAAAGGAAAAGACAGAGAGAAGCAGTTCCAACTTAGTAATCATTTGCTGAATTAAATTGTAAACCAGAGAATCTCAGAGACCTCAAAAATGAAGGTACAAAAAAGAGTTACGAAATGGCATAAGAGTCCAGCGGTCCATGTGAATGTGTGCGTGAGTATTGGCCCACACGACATAAATTCTTGAAGCATGGCTACGTGGGGGCCAGTGCCGCTATTTACACAAAAGACCATAGCTGTGGCTCTTCTACTTCCAGTGCATATGCAGACATGTTTGAAAGAAATGGTTTCTGGCACGTAAGCACGGAACGTCCATTTTTATCGGATGGAACACGGGTCGACTTCTTTTTCACAATTAACACACCGTGTACTTTGACAGTGGAGTCTGCAACTCTATTGTCCAGTTATTTATCAACTAAATTTACGTTCAGCCAGGAATGCTATTAACGGGTATACCTGTGAAAAACAGGCTTAATTCTTCCCATGGCCATTTCCGGCTCGTAGGGTCAAAGAATTGCTCTTTTATCTAAATTTAGTGATTTAGTCTTTCGTCAAATTCGTTTTCAAACTGATTCTATAGAGAAATTCAACAATTACAGCAGAAGCTATCCAAATTAAAAAAAAAATCAATCAACAACCTAACTAATTAGGTTACATCAATTCAGCTTATAAAAAATTTAACTATTTTAGGTTTTGGAGTTTGTGAAAAACCGATTTTAATTTTAATTTTATTGTGATTTTTTATTTTTTAAAATGTATTTAGTGGAAAAAAGAAGAAGAAGGATAAAGGTGTTAGTCATTCATCTTATCTAGTCATTTATCTCATCCTTATAACATATAAAACTTAAAATTTAAAGTAAGACATAAATAATTGTTGGGATTTATTATTGTCTCCAAAATCTGTAGGTGTTAGTCATTGATCTCATCGCCATAGATAAGGATCTACTAGAGGTGATTAGTCCATGCCATGAAACCCAGGGGGAGTGTTGGTTTATCCAATGTCCAACAATTTCCTGTATCAATCAACTATCTCATCCCGAGAGATAGAAAATACACGAGAAGTGGTTAGTCCATGTCACAAATACACCGGGAGTGTTAGTTTATTTAATGTCCAAAACAATCCCATCCCGAGAATAAAATTCACGAGAAGTGGTTAGTCCATGTCACAAATACACAGAGAGTGTTGGTTTATTTAATGTCCAAAACAATCCCATCCCGAGAGATAAGAATCCACAAAAAGACAGTTAATCCATATCAAATATCCAACAATAATTTCATAATCTTTTGAAATTTTTGATTTAATTCATATACTATCATTACACTGAATAAGGATTTAGTTTATTAATCTTTCATTTCTTTTGAATATTTAGAAATTTGATTGACAAAAACAATGTTAAATAATTAACTTCACTCTTCTGAAAAAAATTTCAACATATGACAAAAATCTGCAATCAATTACATTCAACAATATAAATCACTAAAGTCAAATATTTAATTATGTTAGTGTGAATCATATGCTTCCAAAATATTTCCACAATCTACCACTAATATGATATACATCGCTAAATTACTAAATTTCAACTAAATGGAAGAAATTTAGTCAAATTACTAAATTTCAACTGAACGGAAGCAATTTAGTCCGGCTTTAAATAACGCCATAAGCAACTTGTTAAAAAAACATGGAGTAATATTGAATTTACCCGTGACTGTGTCCTTAGTCGTAACGAGACTCGAACCTCCAACATCGGCGGTGCAACGGGTCCCATGCCCTATCCTTTGCTAGCTCCAATGTGCAAGGGGCGGCTCCACAGCTTCTACATTATCAATAGATTCCTCGAGTGGCGTCAGCAAGTATGCATCGCACCTTTATCAAAATTCGACGCAGGCTGTCAAGATTGACAGGAAGCATAGTAGTTTGAGGAAAAAAAGGACATCCACATGTTAAAATCTGCCCTTAAGTTCTGATTCTCCCAGCATCATTTCGTGTTACTGATAATTTCGGGTCACCGAATACCCAGCGGCCAACATGATAAAACCCGTCAAATTCGCTTGCAGTTAGCCACTTCTTAACGTCGTCTCAGTAGATTTGTGATCTTAAGCTGTCTCACCATGGTGGTTAATGGCACAGCACAGTTTTTAGGTCGTCTTTTATAGCCCACGATTGCTTTCTATAGGTAGTGTTATCTCTCAGTCTCTCCATCCATTGGAGTCTGCAAAATCTATAGCAACATTACTGCTCAGTGCCCACGTTTCTCTATCAACAACGGCTAATCTTCTCGTACTTTTACCTAAAAACAATGTGGCTCAAAGGCCGAGATTGATAGTCCACTACAGACTGATTACGCCCTTCCTGATCACCATGTACACTGAAAAAAAATGTCTTTTGAATTAGTTGCACCATAGATATCTGCTACCCTAGAAAACTAGATTCAGATTGTGAGTAGGCCTAGCGGAATGATAAATAATTGCACCTAATGTGGTTTTCAACTGAAATCTATGCAACTAGGTCTAAGAATCTTCTCCTTCTTTGAGATAAGTACCTTCCATTGTTGAAGAATTGACAGAAGGAAATGTCGGGGATCAGCTAATTAGGACATGGGTACGCTGGATATAACGTTATTGTGACAATGAGTGGTTGAATTTCAATCTGTGATCGCTCCTGAATCTGGTTGGAAGTTCGCAGCAAGAAATTACAAGAGAGCGTTTTCATAAACAATGGGGCGCCATCTCTGCTGTCACAAGCAGAAACTTAGAAAAGGTCTCTGGTCTCCAGAAGAAGACGAGAAACTGATGCGCTACGTTACAACGCATGGTCATGGTCGCTGGAGCGCTGTCCCCAAACATGCAGGTCAGTATTTTCTGAGTAATGATGGGTATTATTTATTAAAGCATGGTTAGGATTTTAGATTTTAAGAAAATTCAGAAAGGAAATAATTTTTTTTTGGTTAGATTGACTTGCTGGGATTTGAAGTTACGAATTTCATGTTTACGCAATACTTCATGTTTACATAATATTTCATATCATGGCGATGACCAATTACAGGCCTAGAACGTTGTGGAAAGAGTTGTAGGCTTCGCTGGATAAATTATCTCAGGCCTGATCTGAAACGAGGCACATTTTCTGCCCATGAAGAAAAACTTATTACCGATCTCCATGCAGCACTCGGAAACAGGTAATACTTTTCAATTTATGAGGTCTTCCCTTAGTTCCTAGTTGCCATAGTTTCGTAATGAAATAAATAGATGTAGATAGGCACGATCAAATAAATATATTGCAACATTGGTTTCAATTCCAAGAGTTGCAAAATTTGGATTTAAGGTTATTGCTTGTCACAACAACAGATGGTCACAGATAGCTACACATCTGCCGGGGCGTACTGATAATGAGATTAAAAATTTCTGGAATTCATCAATCAAGAAGAAACTCAGGCAAATGGGCATAGATCCCAATACACACAAACCCATCAGCGAGGCTGTGAATATTGCATCTGAGGAGAAATTATCATTGGAGGCTCAACCGGGGGTTTCAATTTCACTCCAGGGCGAGGATTCTTTTATTGGTCCAACGCCTGTGGCCGACATGAGCTCTGAAGATAAATGCATGAAACCCAGAGCAATCGGCGATGATGCATTTCTTCAAAAGGAATTCATGGATCCCAACTTCTGCGCCGAGTCTTCTTCTGAAGGTTCAAGCAGTAATAAGCAGCAGCCCAAATTTATGATGATGAATCCAGCCAGTTATTGCAGCAACCCAGTTCTTTGGCTATTTCCAGGTTCAACAATTTCTGAAATGCATGGATCTCAGGAAACCCTCATCTATCCAGCAAACCCTCGTTTCAAGTCCGCAGAAATACATTCAGCATTAATTACCCCAGACCTAAAGAGCTCAGAATACACATACAATACAATGCTATGCAGTGATTACAGCCCAGCTGTGGCCACCAATCAACCCATTGATCTCAGCCCTGGAACCTGCCTTTCCTCTTTTCTTTCTGAACGATCAACAATCCAAGAAGAACTATCACTCAATAGTGATCACATACAGTACTGCGACAATGGCCAGTTCTGGGTTTCAGATGACCGAGAAACTGGGAAAAATCCATGCATTCTTTCCACTTCTCAATTGGAAAACAAAGACCTTAATTCCCTGGAAATGGACACTGCAGCTGTCAAATGGTCTGATTTGCTGCAGCAACCTTTTGATTCCACTGTTAAGGACAAAGTTAACCATGCCAGCTGCCCTACTATTTCATGGCAGTTGCAGAATACCTCAGGATTTCATGGCAGTTGCTATTAACTCCTGCTTATCTATCCAATCAATGTTGGTTACTCCTACTGCCCTCTTCCATTATTCATAAATTTCAATTCTAAAGATTGATTAAAGTCCACTGAAGTTTGAACCCAATTATCACAATCAGTAGTTGCCTGTTTTAAGTTCTTAACCTGTAACAATACTATAGTCCAAACCGAAATCATCGGTCTGAATAACGTGCAAAGAGCCTCTAGTCACCCTTGATTTATACTCAAGTATCCATACTGCATAAATATTGCTTATGTTGCAGAGTTTATTTGTACTGAAGTATACATACTGTATAAATGTTGCCTAAGTTCCAGAGTGATATTTTCCTGGATGCCTTTCAATTTACAGCAATTCGTATTGTATAACTCATCGTGTTTTTTTAATAATAATTTCTTATGTTCCATTTCGTAAGAAATTTCAATAAACCAGGATATTCCAGAGTGTTTTTTTTCTTTCTTTCTGGATTCATTCTATTGTATAAACTGATCTTTCATCTTAAATTCTCATTTTTAAATTCTTAGGTTCAATTTCATAAGAAATTTCAAATAAACCAGGATATTCCAGAGATTTTTTATTTTATTTTTTTTCATTTCCTCGAATGCATTTCATTTTACAACAATTCGTATTAATTCTTATATTCCATTTCATACAAAATCTCTGATATGTTGTCGAGGAGCTCTACAGAAATAACGAGATCTCCTTAACTGCAATGCTTCATAAAGGTTGGAAATAATGGAAAAGGCTGACCAGTACACACATTAAAATCCCCATGTATAAAGCTTGGATGTAATCTGAGAGCTTATACCTGGCCAACACAAAATCGACTGAAGGCACAAACTTTGAATTGGAAAAATCCCATACATGCAGCTTAAAATTATCATTTTTTACAGTTATCTGATCGATGAAAAAAGTGAGGGGGACCCTTTCAAGAAAATATTGAAAAGTCTTTGAAAGAAGCTATCACACTTATGTAAAATGGAACCTTAATTTCCGAAGGCCCCATCTGAATAACTGAGTGTATATTCTTTGGCCCACTTTGAAACATGGAGCTATTGCAATCGAAGGAGAGCCTCTCAGGTTAGGTTAGCAAACTTGCACGTTAGAAAATTAACTTTATAGGTCTTGCAAGGATACCTGATGAGACCAAAGGGACCATAGAAACTAAGGATAGCGATAAGGATAGAACAAGTACAAGCACTAAAGGTTACAAATGGTAAATAATAGGAATAACTGATAAGGATAGATGAAGAGTAAGACATTTATTATCATAGGTTGTAGATGACAAGACATTCATTGTCATAAGCTGTGGATGATTGTTTTCTGAGGAGAAAAGATTAGATTTTATAATTATAAAAAATAATTTTAAAGTTTATTATTTTTATTTGTTTTGTTATTTGTATTTATATAGTAACAATTATAACATGAAAGGAGGAGGGAAGTAAATTTATTTATCTCATAACCATCATCATCATCATTTAGTAAAACAGACTTTGTGGGATTTTGTTGGTTATGATATGTTAAAATCTTTTAATTTTAGATATGATAAGAGATAAAGTAAGGAGAAAGATAATCCAATCTGAAAATGAAATAAATAATGTTTTATATACTATAAATTAGTAATGTAATTATATTGTTGATGTTGAAGCTTATAAAGAACAACAAAGGGAAGAGTTAAGTGCTTTTAATAGTGATGGCATTTAGAGCATCTTGACATATTATATTTTGTAATAAATGAAATAATGTATGTTCATATTCTCAAATTTATGTTTATTTTATATGCTTTTATGTTGTTGAATTGGTTTTTGGTCTTTGGATGTGGATATATGATGTCTAATAAAACATGTTTTAAGAGTTCAAGTGACCACTTTAGATTTTGGCTTAGATTTCCACAGTTTTCTTTTGTGCATTAATGTCTAATTTGGTGTGTATGGATGGACATAGCTTTAAAAACTATGTACATATTCAACATTCATAAAAGTGGGTGTTATAATAGTTATAAAAACATTGATTATTGATTGCAAGGTGGCTATTTTTCCTAGTAGGTATTGATGAGCCAACCTAGGGTTTATGCATGATGTTGGCATGATGAAAGATGGGGTTCAAGAAAGTGATCCAACAATTATTTGATATATTCTAGTTTGACAACATATTCAACCTTTTAAGAAGAAGGAGGTCACACCCAAAGAATGTATCATAGTTTCCATTAAGTAAAGTTCAAAGTGTTAAAGATTTAGTTGGGGCAATATCATTTACTAGCACAAAAATTGCATTCATCTAAATTAATGGATATACTAATAATATTTATATAAATTGTTGAAACATATAGAACATCTACATATAATAGAAATAGGGTGAACCCATGAATCCCAATCCCACTTTTGGCATGCCATGCACCATCAAAATGGCCTATGTAGACCCTTGATCAAGTTTTTACCTTAATGGGTGCTTTAAGCCCTCAACAAGGTTTCAAGCCTTGATCAAGGGATTGAAACATCAATTAAGGATTTTAAACCGAAACCAATTGTATATGTCGAAAACAACTTGATCGAGGTTTTTGAAATACCTTGATGGACGGATTTTAAATCCTTCCATTGGGGTATTTTTAAACCTTATATGAAGGTCTAATCCCTGATCAAAGATTTGGAAGTCAAGGTTCCTTTCCTATTTTTTTAGGTTTCATGGAGGTGCAAATTGCAATAGATGAAATCCATTCATCCCATTCATGGAAAGTTATGGAATTACTACATGGAGATTTATTATTGCATCCTCTATCCAATTAAATATGATTATTTCATCTTTTGTTTCATACTAAGTTTTTTTAACGTTTACAAAAAAAAATCCCCCCAAGTTACGGAGACCCCAAAAAAAATATGCATCGTAAAAACTACACAACCATTTTTTTTTAATTTAAATAATGGTGAGTTTGTAACACATTGGATTAATTTGGGTGTGGCCTAGGATCAAATGTTCCAACTCCCATTATAATAGCAAGAGTATATCCAACATCGCGAAAGCCAAACATACCAATACTTATGACTAATCAAGAGTCGGTACATCCATGGATAAGGGGTGTGTTTTCACTTTGAGCATTACCACAAATGGACACCATATTCCTTTTTAGGAAATGATCTTAAGTGGAGGGGAAAACAGACTATTTTCCCAACCACTTGAGCTAAATACATGAGACTACACAACCAAAAATTTATAAAACTACACAATGAAAATTTTATGGCACTAAGTGTCACATGCATGAAAGTTTCTTTCTTGTGATGAAGGGAAGTCTTCTTTTATCATGTTGTGAAAAAATTTCCTTTCATGTTAATATATCGAAATATAAAGTTTTTTGGTGCAACACACTATGTCGTGACAACTTTTCTTTCATGTGATATATTGTTTTTTTTCTACTTTTTTTTTCTTATTCTTCTTCTTAGACATCAATTTCCTTAACTCTTTTGTCTTATCACTTCAAAGATCTTTTCTATGCCAAACAATTTTTCTTCATGACGATGTTCACACAATGAGGATGTTTATTCTCACATGGAACAAAGAAGAATTCTCCCTTCTTGTTCTTATTCTTCTTAGACATCAATTTCCTTCTATGTCAAACAATTTTTCTTCATGATGATGTTCACACAATGAGGATGTTTATTCTCACATGGAACAAAGAAGAATTCTCCCTTCTTCTTCTTATTCTTCTTAGACATCAATTTCCTTAACTCTTTTGTCTTATTGCTTCAAAGATATTTTCTATGTCAAACAATTTTTCTTCATGAGGATGTTCACACAATGATGATGTTCCCTTCATTGCATCAAAGAATCTTCTTTCTAGGAAATATCTTCCACCAAAATATTTTCTTGGTGTGATACATCATGCCAAAATAAAGTAATTTCTAGTGAAAACTCCAACAAATTTTTGGGAAAGACTAGGTCTTAGCCTACATTCCTTAATCAAACACTTATATTTTGATAATATTAAATATTTATTGAAAAGTTCCATGCACAAGGAAAATTTTTCTCCATTGATATTCATCATATCTCTATAAAAGAAAAAAATCTTTACTGTTATGCACTATATCACAAGGAAAAATAATCTTCAGTGATGAAGGAAATTTTACTTGAGTAAAAAAGTTTTGTTTTGTGATTTGTTGTATTGAATTCTTTTATATTTCACATAATATGCCTTGTATCACATGAACAAAATCTTCATGTTATATAGAAAACCATCTATGTGTTTCTCACTTCACAACTTCAACAAAACTTGTAAATATATGACCAAAGTTTGCTCATAACCCCATGCGAAAAACTCTACCACTACTCCAATAAGTATTTGGGACCCATGTGCCCTTCTAAGCTTATTAAAATTCCATGTAACAAAGTTACTTTTTCACTACAACACCTACACTAACTTCCAATAAAAATAATAGATTAAGGATCCTTTGAATTTGTGATTTGTTTCCTAAATACATAGGCTTATGTTACTCTATAAGGGAATTATTTGGCATAAAAGGACTCCCATAATTGATTTCTCATTACATAAGAAGCATTTCTTTTATATAGGAAAACTAATTCCAAATCCTACTTTGACTCTTTTATTTAAATATATATACTTTTGAGTATAGGAACCTTATTTTATAATAGGGAACCCTCGTAAGCTTATATTCATTAAGTGTTTATAAGCCTCAAATTTATAACCACATATAATCAACATCATACCTATGCCCACTAAGCATTCACCATACACATAAACTATTTAATAAAAAACATTGACATAATTTTAAGAATGTTCAGACTCTAAATATTAATCAAAAGCTACATATATAACACACAAGGCTCAAATCAAGATATTGTTGTGACATGAATTCTATACATTCCAAGGCTTAGGAAAAAATGACCAATGCATAACTATCACAATCATTGGACTTGTAACCATTTAGAACTTACAACATGATATGGCTATAACATAAATCTAAGGTAATATGAAA
>APFE030321393.1:0-15031 GCA_000404065.3 Pinus taeda
GAGGCTGAAAGAAGATGGTGTTGTTACTCTCATTTACTATTCATATTAGTATATTAGTCTTTTGGAGACCAAAAGTTCTTTTAGTGGGAAGGTGTGATCCAAAATGGATCTTGGATAGACTTCTAACTCTAAAGTGCTCCTCATAGAGGAAAATGAAAGTCCAGGGATGCTCCTGGAAATAGTCCCATTGCGTAGATCTTTTCATCTTGAATCTACTACAATTTGAATGGGCTAAAATGGACTTCGGATGTAGAAGTTTCACAGAAAGAAGATTGCCTTTGTCCTTTGAAAAAGGAGGCATTTCTACAAAAAAATGGATAAAAAGCTTTATAAGGAAAAATCGCATCGAAAGGGTTGAGCGGAGGACCTAAAGCAGAGGCAGAAGGAATCCCCAACTGTGACCTCTGACTTATCACATCGGAGATAGGCCTGCATGCGATATCGGGACCCCAAGCTATGCGATGGAGTGATTGCGATTGGCGGATTGATGGATCGGCGATTGGCACATCCAAAAGGGAAGGACCCCTAGGCCAATGTGATACATGATTTCCAATTATTGGTGTCGGTGTATGGCATATGAAAAGACCCGGGACATAGTGAATGCGATATGTGATATATCGATCTACGATGCATGATCTCAGTCGTCGGATTGAAAAGAGATCAACGGCCAGGATGTAATTAGCGGACGGGAGATCGGTGATCCCCGACACAAAGGGCCGATGCGATAGCAATATGCGATGTGATATAGACCGTCCGATTGGGGATCAGATCAATAGTCCAAATTTAATCGATGATCAATGATTGACGAACCCCGATAATAGGGCCAATGCCATTGCGATAGCGATAAGCGATAAAAGGGTCGGACCCGACGGGATTATAGACTCGATTCTATAATTTTTGAAGTCTAGGAATTCATATTTTTCAATGTATTCACGTGTATTTGGGGTTTTGGCCAATCCACCTATGCAATTTGATATGCGACTAATGGCGGACTCGATAGGGTTTATAGGGGCAATTTAATGGAATTTGAAATATGGATTTCACGCCTGATAGTGTATTTTTCGGAAAATCTCTGTGTATTGGAATTTTTGTCCATTTTCGTGTTTCTTCCTGAAAGAAGGCACCGATCCCTTTGTAATAGCTCCTGATCACTGTTCCACACTGCAAGCAGGCATTTTGCAGACAATGATGCATTTGGGAACGCGCAGAGCCAGATGGCTAGTCAAAGAGACAGGGAGCAGAGAAGCTGAAAGGCTACAGAGGGATGATTGCATCCTGAGAAACGACTCTGGAAGTCACAGAGCTAGAAAAAGGCCTCAAAGGAGTAACAGAGCTCAATGGACGAGGTCACTGAAGTTTGCTATAGCTAACATGCAGAGAGATGGAGGTTATAAAGAGAGCTTCAGCGTAAATCACATAAGAAATATTTTTGCCAATGCGTTTCGAACCAACCAATGTGGTTCATCATCAGGACAAGTTGAAAGTACAGATCAAGACCATCGTGTTAAATAGTATAAGCAGAGACTCCAACAGCTAAAACCCTCTAACGGATGGAGGTTGTTGAAGGAGAGTTGTTAGATGAGAGAGAAAGAAAAGCCAGAGAGCACAATTCACTGGCAGCAAAGCTGCTAAAGGTTGTTGGAAGGTTGCAAAAGGTCGCTTGGAGGTCGAGCGAACCATTGATGCATGCAAAGGCTGAGAGAGAGCTCAGAGAAGCCAGAGTTGAGAGCCAGAGCCAGAGCCAAAGCGAGAGCCTGAGTGAGAGCTAGAAAGATGAGAGCTTTAGAGCCAAGGATGAGATGGTGTTCTAAGCCCATTGTGTTCTATGTAAACCAGTGGAATTTAGTGTGGAGCTTGTAAAATAACTGCTACCATAATCCCAAAGAGCCTAATTGAGTTGACTAGATCTCTAGGAGACGTAGGCCAAGAGTTTGGGTGAACTCCAAATTAATATTGTTGTTATGTGTGTTGTTTTATTGTCGCATCTTGCTTCTATGCATGTGTTGCTTATTTGCTTCTTTACTTACTGTCATATTTAATTTATACTAGCATAAGCAAGTGAACTTACAACACAACGGTTTTTAAACAAATATAAGCATACACCTATGCTCAAACACATTATTAATTCCGCATTGGTTAATCAATAAATCTTGGGAATATATAAGCTTTGGAAGTGGGAGAGGTTCTTGTAAGCTTGACAAGAAGCCTTTAATGCCCCATTTTCAGATCAAACGACCATTAAGATGTATGCATATGATTCGACCCTTAATAAAGAGCTCTTTTATTTGGTGTAGTCGACACCTAATAATGGCCAGGGCTCAATCCCCCATCCTGCAACTACATATTAAAGGGTTTTACATTGCAACAAAAGATAAGGAAACACAACTGATATGAATGCAATTTGAATAACTATTGAGGGATTATTCAATTCTTAGTGAAATACTTGTCTATTCTAGGCAAACCATATTTTGAAACATAAATAGTTTGACAATGCTAACTCAACTTTCAAAAATTGGTTAGTCTTCTAGTGTTCCAATATTTGTATTCCACTGAGGAAACATATTTTTCCACAAATTTTGCATTTTCATTCTATTATTTAAGCCAATGAAATTTTATTGCCATACTTTGATTGTAAATTTTCACCCAAAGATGTAATGAATCGATTTGAAATTTGAGACACAAAACACGTCTAGGGGACTCCGTTCAGAATGTGAGAAGGGAAAGAGAATTCGATCTTTCACAGTTGAGACTGATAGATATTTATTATCTCTAACAAGACCCAAGTTTGAAGAGCTCAACACTGATTTTTTTGGAAACTCCATGCAAATAGTGAAAAAATATCTGGAAGGCACCACGATAAACATAGAGAAAATTGACGAAGTTGTATTGGAACAGGGAGTATTATTTTGGAATCTTGTTTGGGCTACCTTATGTGGTTGTTTTCCATAAGGTGGTCATGTTGTGATAGGAACTACAACTAATGGGAGTGTCCTTACTCTGACATTTGATCCAAAATAATTGTTTGGAAGTTCTTTGTTGAGATCTAGTTCAGTGCTTGATTTGGCATAGGTATATACTCTAGTTTTCTTGTTCTTGCTGCTCGAGTTAATATATTTTCCAAAGGTATTCCCAAAACCTCGCCCACACTGGTGTGGTGGTGACAAACATTTGTTGGAATGGATTCTGAAGACCATGGCTTCAAGAAGAATCCTACTCTTTCCCAAAACCAAGATCTTCTTGTTAAGACTTTGTCTCTCTCCTTTGAAGTTTTGAGATAAAACAAAAAGAAAACATTTGGCACAAAAAATAATGTAAAAGTTCTAGCTCAATTCTTTATTATATTTTTATTACAATTTCTCCATTTGCCTAGATTTTTTTGAATTTGTAGATGTATATGCATTCTATGTAATGATGGAGCTTGTTTTTATCTTTGCTATGAGGTGATTATAAGTATTTTTATTTTCCAATTTATCTATGCTATATAGTGAGGCATAAATCTTAATAAAAAAAATGTAGTACACCAACCTTAGATGAAAACTGAGAGAGTTGAAATTGTTGTTATCTTGGTTAGGTAGTCTAGACAAAAAGCCATGGTTTCAGAAATTGGTGCAATCAATGATCTGTCTAGGCATTTAAGGAAAAGAATTTAGGCCACAATGGAAGTTGTGGGTCCACTGGAGGCTAGCTAGAACATGTATCTCCAAAATTCCTTAAGACATGTTGGGTCTTTGGCCTTGATAAGGAAACATATTACTCATGGGTAACAATGTGGTAGCATGAAAGAATTGAAATTATTTTTAATGATGATAAGGGAAACATAACCACTCCTTCCATGTTTGCTTTCACCCCATTACAAAGATTAGTTGGAGCTCCGACCAAAAATTAGGTGTCAACTAATCCCCAAAACTCTATCCTCATTGCCAAAAGAATCATCTCAGGGTGATACAATGATCCTAATGTACATAGTGACACAATACACCACCCCTTCACTGTTGATGCAGGAAGAAATGGTTAGCCCATCATCCAAGTGGAGTATAAAGGTGAGACAAAATAGTTTGTAGCTAAGGAGATATCTTCTATGATTTTAATGAAAATGAAAAAGATAGTTGAAGGTTTCCTAGATTGTGATGAAATCGGTGCAATCAATGATCTATCTAGGAATTTAAGGAAAATACTTTAGGCCACAATGGAGGTTGTGGGTCCACTGGAAGATGGTTGGAACATGTCTCTCCAAATTTCCTTAAGGCATGCTGGGCCTTTGTCCTTGATATGGAAACATCTTACTCATGGGTAACAATGTGGTAGCATGAAATAATTGAAATTATTTTTAATGATGATAAGAGAAACAAAACCACTCCTTCCATGTTTGTTTTTACCCCATTAGAAAGATTAGTTGGAGCTCCCACAAAACATTTGGTGTAAACTAATCTGCAAATCTATGTATTCATTTCCAAAAGACTCATCTAAGGGTGATACAATAATCCTAGTGTAAAAAGTGACACAATACACTGCCCCTTTGTTGTTGATGTAGGAAACAATGGTCATCCCATCATCCAAGTGGAGTACAAAGGTGAGACAAAATAGTTTGTAGCTGAGGAGATATATTCTATGATTTTAATGAAAATGAAAAAGGGTTGTGATGTGAAAAATGTGGGGCTCACTATGCTTACCTATTTTAACATTTCCCAGAGGAGGGCTAACAAAATATGCGAAAAATGTTGTTAGTCTTAATGTAATGAAAATTATTAATGAACCCACCACTACAACTACAACCTATGGATTTCACACATATGTTTATTCTTCCAATAAAAATAAGACAATCCTGTTTTTTAACTTATGTGGAGGCACCTTCAACATCTCCATTCTTAAATGTTCATGGCCGTAAATTTTAGGTAAAGGAAAATAGATTGTTCAATCATCGTGTTTGACACTTCGAAAGAAAAATCAAGAAACAATTAAGCATGAGTACCATAACTCTTCAGAGATTTCATCCAGAATGTGAGAAGGAAAAGAGAATTCTATATTTTGCACTGGATACTGATAGATATTTAATTTCTATACAAAGTATTAGTTTTTAACATGAAGAGCACAAGACCCAAATTTGAAGAGCTCAACACTGATTTGTTTGGAAATTCCATGCAAATAGTGAAGAAATGTCTAGAAGGCGCCAAGATAAACATAGAGAAAATTGATGGAGTTGTATTGGAACAAGGGGGTATTCTTTTTAGATATTGTTTGGGCTACCTTTTCTGGTCATTTGCCATAAGGTGGTCACATTGTGATAGGCGATACAACTGATGGAAGTGTCCTTACTCCAACATTTGATCCAAAATTTTTGTCTGGCAGTTATTTGCTGAGATCTAGTTATGTGCTTAATTTGGAATAGGTGAATACTCTAGTTTTCCTGTTCTTGATGCTTGAGTTAATATATTTTCCAAAGGGATTCCCAAATATTTCACAGACTTCTTCTTTTCAAAGATAGAGTGGAAGATTTTGGAAGCCTCACCCACACTGGTGTGGTGGTGGCAAACATTTGCTGGAATGGATTCTGGACACCATGGCTTCAAGAAGAATCCTGCTCTTTCCCAAAGCCAAGATCTACCAGTTAAGATCGACTGATGCATTCTATGTAATGATGGAGCTAGTTTTTATATTTTTTTAAAGGTGATTATAAGGATTATTATTTTCTAATTTATCTGTACTATATAGTGAGGCTAATCTACTATACGAGTGTTTCTTTGCTTTGATGTCCAATACATGTGTTCTTGCTTTGACTACTTATAAGGGAAGAAGGGGGTAGTTTACCATGGAGGCTTGGTCTTTTCCTGCTCAAAGGCTAGCTATATTTGTGTTGTTGATTTGTAAAAAATGCTTGAGGGTTGTTGGAAAAAAGTTGAAGGGTGGAGTGTTGTTGTAGGGGAAGGTGCCATGGTTTTTGGATTACAAATAGTGGAGCAACTGCCAATATAGGTGGTATTTTGTAGATAGAGGGGAATGGATCCATGGATGTGTTCTTCTTTTGTAATCTTTGGTGGTGTTTTTATGAATCCTTATAGGAATCCTATGAACAATTAGAGTGGATTATCTTGCTTCCTTCCCATCTTTTCATCTACATAGAACAAAAGAATCATTAGGACTTAGTAACTAGTGCAATACAATCTATAATATATTTGTCATATTGTTGGTAATAAAACTCTCTCTCTCTCTCTCTCTCACACACACACACACACACACACACACACACACATGCACACGCACACAAATAAGTATTTTCAAGTAGTATACTTGAAAATATGTCATTGTTACCTCTCTCTCTCTCTCTCACTCACACGCACACACACACAAATAAGTATTTTCAAGTAGTAAACTTGAAAATATGTCATTGTTACCTCTCTCTTTCTTTCTCTCCCACACACACACACACACACACAAATAAGTATTTTCAAGTAGTATACTTGAAAATATGTCATTGTTACCTCTCTCTCTCTCTCTTATAGATACACAAATAAGTATTTTCATGTATACTTGAAAATATGACATTTCTCTCTCTCTCTCTCTCTCTCTCTCTCTGAGGTCACAAAACCATATATTTTAGAAGTTTAGGCCAATGCTAGACAATGGGATTGGAACTTTTACTTTATCGAGTCCATTATGCTCCAAAATTATTGTGGTTACACAAATACAAGAACTACTGAACCAAATTCTAGTTATATGTCTTTGGTCACTTGGGTGTTTTTTACATGTAACATTTAGTTTGGTCAATCTGGAAAGCCTAGAATATTCTCTTGGAATTGTTAAATCCATGGTCAAATTTTATATTTTGTTATAAAAACTTGTAGCTTGCAACTTAACATGTTGAGATTAAATTTTTCCATAGCTATAAATTACATTGAAAAAACATGCATGGGACATAATTCTGAGTTATGGGAATCATGGTTATTAGACTCGGTCCTAGTTTGCGTAGACTCATGATTCTAGAAGCTTCTCTTGGGATTGTTAAATCCACGATGAAATTTTATTTTTTGTCATAACAACTTGCAACTTGCAACTTAACGTGCTGAGATTCAAGTTTTGCATAACTACAATTTACATTGAAATAACATGCACGGGGACCCAAAAGTACTTAAAAAATACATAATTTTGAGTTATGGGAAGCGTGTTTATTGGATTCGGTCCTAGTCTTCCTGGACTCATGAGTCTAATTCAATTGAAGTCCACATTTGGTTGAGATGGACCTGGCCTGGCATACTGGGTCAATGATTCCATGAATTGGTTAGAACAAGAAAAATTTGGCATAAAATCAGTTGTGCAGTTGTGCCTGCAGAGTTGAGTTTCCAACAATTGGGGAGTTAATTCAATCAATGTTTACAGAAGGGAATAAATTTCCCATAAGGCCATTTCTGCATCTTCTTTTTGTAATTTTTGAGATCTTATGTGGTCTTTATCCAACACACTCAAGCCATGTTTGACATGCAGCCCTATCACACCAACAATGTTCTTTATTTGCATATTTTGCACCACTTTTACCTTCAGAATTTCCTCAAACTTTCACAATATTAGCTAGGGCACATGAAAAAGAAATTTTCAACTAATTTGCTGAGTTCATTTTCAACAAGTAGGGGATTATCTTCAATTGAAACATTTGGGAATCATATTTTCAGAGCTAGGGAAACATTTTTGTAGAATTTCTTAGTATTCTCCCAAATTATTTAAGTAGAAACTATAGTTTTTATAAGCACTTTTCTAGATTTTTGTTAGCTTCTTTTACTTGGAAAATGCCAATTGAAAGGGATTTTTCTCAGAGCTATTGCACACCAATCGAATGGGTCAAGTGAAATTGATATTTTTTAAAAAATAAAATAACATGCCCATCAACATATTCAAGCTTCAAATGTCATATCGCCCAAGCCCCTGAAGGTGAAGTGGGAAATTGTATAGATTTGATTCATGGTGTTCAACATCAATCTAATCTAACCTAGAGGCCATTAAGGTGGAAGAAAGTTAGAGGAAAAAAGTCTCATCGGTGGGTCAAATATTATAGTGAATGGCTTTGTGCCCATAGTGTTTTCTAAAGAGCATTATTTTATCATTCTTAAATAGTATCAGAATTATGCTTTCATCATAGATGGTTCTATAGTTGTGTTTGTGAGAGAGATTTTTTGAAGCCTAAGAATCCAAGTGGGGAAAAACAATGTAGTGTGTGGCACTGTGATAATGCTTTATGACCTTGATGAGAATCAAAATTATGCTTTCATCATTGAAGGTTCTATTAATTGTGTCTATGAGAGAAAGTTCTTCAAGCCTTAAAATCCAAGTGGGTAAAAACAATATGTGAGTGGAATTATGCCCATAATATTTTCTAAAGAGTGTGCTTTCATCATTCTTAGAACATAATCAGAATTATGATTTCATCATTTATGGTTTTATGTTCATGTCTATGAGAATATTTTTTATCCAAAAGATAGAGAATGATATAAGCTTTTTTTCCTCAATTTCTCATTTTCCATCTTATTTTTTTATCTTTTGTATCTTTACACAATATTTTAAAAAATTCAAGGCATCTTGTAGGTAGGCATGGTATATTGTTGGCATAGGTATCGTGTTGTCATGAATGATTTATTAACAGTTTGGAGGCTTTGAGACTATCTTTTGGATTTTTTGTAAAGGATACTCAAGTTTATTCCACCTTCATGTTGTCTCTATCCTGTCATATAACTTAGCCTATTTAAATTAAGTTGAAACAGTTGGCTACTGTAGATGTTTTTAGAACAATGCTTGAGTAGTTTTTTGTATTATAAATTTCTCAAACTAGATGTAATGAAATGGAGGCTTCAATACTATTTTTGTATTTTGTGTCAGTATAGCCAAGTGGATTCCACCTTATTTGGTGGATGCCTATCTAAATTGAGTTGAAACAATTGGAAATGTTTGGTTTTACAAAATTCTCAAACATGATGTAAGAAAATGCATTTAATGAAGTTATTGTATATCTTACATTGCATCTTTCATCTTTTGTGTTGATTCATGACATTTAATCTTACATATATTAGGTTTTATTAGATACTTTGGATCTAATCATCTACCTTCAAGATTAGTGTTAACTTTATAGCTTACCGAACACATGAAAATTTCATACTCTTGTGTAGGAAGTTATGTGATATGAGCCAAACTGGAGATCCTCTTGCATAGGAAGTCAAATTTGTGATAGTTTCCTTGTGTGGAAATTAGATAGAGCAAAGAAAAAGTTTTCAGTGTGAAACAAATTCTTTAGAAGGATCTCACAAAAAATGTATGTGTAGTGCAGTGACCTACTTGGGCTAATTCTATTATTAATGTTTTTTGTGTGGTTACCCAAATGACCTATGGTTAGGATTTTGGTCTACACCTCCCTAAATGTATTCATTTCAAGGTCCATGTTCAACCCATATTATAATAAATAACTACAAAGGTAATCATGAGAAGTTTAGTGAAGAATGTACCTTTAGTCTTTCTTTTAAGCCTTGAATATTTTAATTTTACAAATTGCTGAGAAATTCAAGCCTGAGCTATACCATTCGAAACTGCTTTTACCCATTTTGGTTTATATGGTAAAAATATCTTTTGTGATGGTGTGAATGCTTCAGTTATTCGTATGTATGCTTGTGATAATTCGGGTTTAATCTGTTGTTCTAATTTAGTTAATTTCTAGTTGTGATAACCATTTAGTATTCGCTGGTGTGGATTATAAGAGTTAAACTACATTATCAATATAATTTTTGTTTGTGGAGTGTTGGTGTGGGTTTTGAAGCCAACTGCTAGTGAGTTGGATAGCTGAGCACAAGAATTGTTGTGTGTGGTGTCATTTACATATGGTAGATTTCAATTTCAATTGTGGTGGATTCATTGGATGGTTGTTGAATGCAGTGTTGGGTTTCCCACAAAGTTCATAGAATCTGTCTCACATAACAATTGCTCTTTCACTAGATCGTGGGCTTAGTAATTGATGTTTATTCTTAATTTATAGAGATAATTATTCATTGGCTAATTATAATTCTTTAGCACAATCCCAGGTTGGTTTATTGATGCTAATTACCTTCTTTTTTGTTGTTCTTGTTGATCTGAGTTCGAATAAATTTGTCAGAGATGCATTTGCTGGGTTTGATCCTACTATTGTGGCAACCTTCAATGAGAGGAAAATTGCATCAATTAGTGCACAAAATAATATCATGGATGTAGCCAAAATCAGACGGATAGTTAAGAATTCAAAACACATTCTTGAGGTAACTGTTACCTCTAGCTCAAGATTGTTTCCTGCTTTTGAAAAGAGAGAAGTCAATATTGTAGGGCTATTAAGGTATTGCAATTAGCAATGTATTTCCATATTATAAATGTTCGAAATATCTGATGGTTTCTTACATATTTTTGGGACTGACATTATATATCCTCTTTGCATTGTTTTACTTATTGTCCTATAAACTTCATCTGCATTAGCCTTCGATGGTTTTTTTTTTTTTTTTTATATATTTTCAAAACCGGCATTGAGATATCCCCTTTATGTTGTTTGTCTTTTTTTCCATATAAACTTTCATTTTTCTCTCCCTCCTTAAAGAGTTTGCATTCAGAAATATATTTTGTTCTTCTTATTGATTTTGTTTTGTTTCTTAAACAATGTTTCCTAAGGTTCAACTTTCTCTGAATTCTGTAGTTTGACATGTTTTCTTTTGGCTCTGTTCATATTGAACAAGAATTTGGCTCATTTGACAGATACACATGGGAATTGGTGAATTTAAAGCCCATTGTGAACAAGCACAAGTATGCAAGGACCATTCCTATGAAGTCATCCAAAGCATAAACTATTAGCAAGGGTCTGGTGAAGTGAAATTTTTGATTTATTGGCCCGACAATCATGTACTCCTTCGTGCAAGTTGTAGGCCTGACTAATGATCATCTCATAAATTGATTTAGACATGAATAATGCCTTAGACTACCCCAACAAGGGAGGTACAACTAGGGTGAATTCCAGTAAGCAATGTTAACTATAATGTTTTTAACTAGGCTATTGTGATGCTTATGACATAGGTTTCTCTTAATGAAGATCCATCTCCATATTTGAACAAATGTGAGTGGAAACCTAGTGACAGAAGCATTAGTTTATGTGAATTCCTTGATTGAGTTATCTATATATATTAAGTGTTGTACTCTATATGAAAGTAAAAACAAATATCCATATAGATTGCAATAGAATCTCTGAAGAAATACAATAGTTTCAACTATGTTTCTTTTTGTTATTTTAAGATTTTTACAACTTTACATTCTCTTTAGACCACCATATGTTGGGAGAGGCTCTTCAGTTTCTCCCATGTGTCGTAATGGTGGTGATGTAGTAGTGCTCTTTACCACTAAGGAAATAACCTTGTACTTAGTTTATGACAAAATTGGTTAATATGATTTCTATGAATGGTTTTTACCATAATGAATATGGCCTTATTTTCTTTTCATGTGTCTTTTGTTCCATAAAAGATAGTATATTTCTAATACGTTTTATTAGATACTACTTTTTGTCAATGTACCAACTATACAAAACTGCCAATGCAAAAAGGGAAATTTCCGATATATTTTATTAAACACTAAAATTTCTGATATGTTTCATTAGCCTTGAATTTGTGAGATATTTGTCAAAGTCGCTAATGCCACCTTCAGTTATACCTATAATACCAATTGAACTCTCCTTCCCCCTAAACACCAAATGATTTAATCATCACTACTATAATTGCAGAAAGAGACTTTATTATCATATATTGAACAATTCCATATTTAACGACTTGGAAGAACCACTGCCCAAACCTCCATGGCTTAAAGAAATAATTCAAAGGGAAGGGTTTATTTACAAATCCATTTTCACAAAAAGGTTCCAGTAGGGGTGTTGTGGCATTTGAATGCCCCTGCCTCTTCATGAACTCAATATTTCTTTCCTCCCCACCCAAGAAATCTATGAGATATCTTCCAAAACAATACATGGAAAAGGACTCATAACAGTCCTGTTGGATTTTGACATCAACATCAATTGTAGGTTTCACTAATGAGGAAAATGATTCAACTCAGGATTCTTGTAAGCTAACAGATGCTCAAAGAGAAGAAACATTGAAATATAAAGTGTAATAAGTACATAGGTGCCAATAACAATGCCTTCCTACATGTGGAATGTATTCCCTTCTCTACTGAAAAAATAATTCAACAGTCTTCAACGAATTTTTATATTTTGAAATACTTCCCTTGATTATGTAAAATTTCCATTCCCCCTTTCTCCCAATGAATCAATTTTTCACATGTCAATATATTTAGATGCACAACTCAATTTCATCGTTGACCATAATATTTGAGTTTCCTTAACCCAAATTTTACACTAAATATTAAAAGGGGTCACCGCATATTTTTTATTTTTTATTAGAAAAGTTAGCTTATATTTCAAAATCCTTGTAGTAATACTTGATAAATTATATTCAATCCATCAAAACAAACTAGTTGGATTTTATTTTCAGTAAACCATCAATCTACAATAACCCTAAAAGAAAAAGAAAATATGGCAACTTCTACAGTAACCTTCTTGTGTACATAGGTTTAATTTGGTTTTTGACTACCACCATAGCAGGAAGGAAAAAAATACAAATAACCTACAGAAAGAGGCCACAAATCCATATCTATATGACCAAGGGCAATGGTATTACACATATAAGAGAGGGAACAACAATCAATTGTCTTGAGGAGATATAATTCTTCTTATTGTTTTTTAACTTGGAATGAAAGCATGGAAAACCGGAGTACTTCCACGAATCACAAGTCTAAATATGACTAAGGAAGTTGTAGATTACACATATAAGAAAGGTAACGAATAATCACACGTTTTTGGATATATACTGATAACTATATAATATATATATATAATATATATATATATAATGATATATATATATAATATATAATTATATATATATGGATTTATATATATATATAACTTGGAGAAAGCATAGAACCCTAGAGTACTTCCTCACATTTCGTGGATGGTAAACTAGGAAAACTATTGGCCTTGATCATGGTGTCCCACCCCAAGGGAATCAAAGAGAGTCAAATTAGCAACAACTAGCAACAATAGTAAAGGAATTCACATGACATGTCTGACTCTACTCTAGACCACTGATCCAACCCTTCGGGTTAACATTTTGGAGATATACCTATATATAAATCCTTGCCATTACCTTGCATGTTGTACCCTTTAATTATGGTAGTCCATGATGTCACATATGTGTGTAACTATTTGTCAAACAATTATGAGTGTACAAATTTCATATTCCCATATTTAACATTTATGTCAATGAGTGTATTCTCGATGAAAACATTCAGCTTGATCCTATTCTTTAAGTTGATTTGAGAGGCCACATGTCCCTGTAATATGGCAGACCCCATGTAGGGTAGTTGATAGGTTGCCAATATTTGAACATGCTGTATCGTATGTCTATTGAATCTTGGCCCTTTTATTGTGGGGTAGGAGGGAATTGAAGTATTCTTTCCAAGTAGGGTGTGCTCATGAAGATGCATAGGGAAAACCCTGAGATCTGAGAAAGGACTAGTGGTATTAGCTAGGTCAATGCAAATTATGTATTAATTGCTTGCAAGCTACAACAAGGCAACAACAAGGCTTGGTACAAATTTTTCTTTCCAAGTAGTCTAAGTTCAGGAAGATAAACCCTAAGATTTGAGCTAGGACTAGTGGTACTAGGTAGGTCAATGTAAATTATGTATTAATTTCCTGCACGCTATAGCAAGGCAACAATAATTCTTGGCAAAAATTATGGCTACATCTAAGAGGCCACGTGCCCCTGTAATATGGAAGACCCCATTCAGGGTAGTTGATAGCTTGCCAGTATTTGAACCTATTGTGTTGTATATTTTTTGAAGCTTGACCCTTGAATTGTGGGGGGAGAGGAGGGAATTGAAGTAATATTTCCAAGCAGTGTGAGTTTAGGAAGATATAAAGGGTGAACCCTGAGATCTGAGTAAGGTCTAGTGGTACGAGGTAGGTCAATGTAAATTATTTATTAATTGCTTGCATTCTACATCAAGGCAACAAAAATTCTTGGTACAAATTGTTCTTTTCAAGTAGTCTGACTTTAGGAAGATATGAAAGGTAAACCTTGAGATCCGAGAAAGGACTAGTGGTACTAGGTAGATCAATGCAAATTATGTATTAATTTCCTGCATTATATAACAAGGAAACAATAATGCTAGGCACAAATTGTGGCTACATTTGAAGGCCACATGTCCCTGTAATATGGAAGACCCCATGCAAGGTAGTTGATAGCTTGCCAATAATTGAAGTTGTTGTTTTTATTGGATTGATAGTCTATATCCATAGAAAATTTTAGGGGTGAATCTTAGCCCATGGGCGAAATGAAAAACACTCTAACTTGGAACTAGACCACACATTACCTTACCAAAATTATGTGTGTTGGTACCAAGTTGTAATAAACACACAATAATTATAATATAAAAGTTAAAAAAATAAACAAATTGACACATATTAACCAAAGTACATGACTAACCTCTCAAACATTGTGACTAGTCAATGTTAAGTACACCATTACATGGTTTTGTAATCATATCATTCATCTCATATCCTCCCTTTTTTTAATACATGAGAAATATCTTTATATTCCATATGAGGAATATACATATTTTAGTCCTCGAGGGATTTCTTAGACAACAAGCCTCATAGCCATTACAAGAAATACTCATTATGATTTCAACACATTGTCATATGTAGGATTTGTCCCTACCACCTGCACTAAACATAATTGAATTTCCATGAGAAATATATTTATATTCCACATAAGGAATATACTTGTTTTGGTTCTTGATGGATTTGATAACAAGTCTTGAATCCATTACAAGAAATACCCATTATGAACTTTGTTAGCCCTTTACAAAGTCTTTATTATTCAGTGAAAGATTTGCCAAGATCTTGCAAGATTTTATAATTCAGTGAAAGATTTTCCAT
>APFE030321399.1:0-19099 GCA_000404065.3 Pinus taeda
CCTCAAATGAAGAATCCGGCTCAACTGCATTAGTTGGAGCCAACGTATTTGGGATTTGCGAGGAGCTCGGCCTATCTTCTTCACTTTGCTTCTTGAGAAAAGGCTTTCCTTTAGGGATGTAACTCGTCCTTTGGGCCTTTTCTAAGGCAGTGATTTTGTTCATGATAACCCTGTCATGTGCATTGGCCTCTTCGGTGAACCTTTCCATCTTTTTGAGAATGGTAAGTAGAGTTTCTTCGTGTCGATATTTGGACTTCTCCTTGGTTTCAAATTTGGCTCTAGCGTGATCACTGATGTCAACCTTTGAAATTTACAAGTTTTCTTCAACTTCCATTGCCATTACTTTAGCCTCGACCAAAATGGATGGTTTCTTATCCCTCAACACATATGTGAGGTGACAACCCACGGCTTTTATGAATTTGTCAAGGATGTTGGTTTCAGATGGCTTCAAATGATCGGGTATATATTTTACTACCCTATCAAACTTTTGAATGAACTCTCGCACATCTTCCCTTCGCTCAGTTATTTGGTAGAACTCAATGTTGAAGGTCCCTTGGGCATTGCATGACCACCTTTTCATGAATAGTTCCTCAAATTCATCAGAGTCCTTTATGCATCCAGGGGAAGGCTAAGATACCAATCAATTGCTTGTCCCTCAAGTGATAAGGTAAAAAGCATCATGATCCTATCTTCATCAAATATCATTCTAGGGGACATTTGCCAGTAGAATTCTTCAATAAAACCACGGGTAGTCCAAATAGCATCCCCATTGAATTTGGGCAACCATCAGTTAAATTTTTCAGGTAATGGCTTCGGATTGCTAGTCAATTTAAAAGGGGAAGACACTAACTAAGTGTCTTTCACTCTTGATCATCTTGGGTTGATCCCTTTTGGAATCAATGCCTGAAGTAGATGCCATCTTTAGAGATGTATCACTCACTTTCTCGAATTCGTGGAAAAGGCAGGTTCCAACGAGTGATGGAGTTCGCTTTCCCTTTTTTGCAGCAGCCCTAGTTAAAGGAGGAATGTTGTCGCATTCAAGTAAGCTAGGGGTTTGGAGAATGAGTGGAGTCACTAGAGGAATATTTTATAAATGTCGTTAATGAATCAATTCCTCTATGATTCACTAGGGAGGTAGACTTGCTCCCTCCCCGGCAACGGTGCCAAAATGTTACCACTCAACCTAGCAAGGGACCAAAGGGGGGATCCTTAAAGGGCAAATGCTAGGCCCACTGTCACCTCAGTTAAGGCTCCCTTCTATTCACGGACTTTCACCAATGGGAGGAGACCCAGTATGTATGGAGTCACCAATGAAGGATAAGTCAATGGATATAAGTGATCCAAATGAACCCTTTCCCAAGAGAGTTGAAAGAATGGAGCTTGCTTGCTTTCTAAGCAAGGCATTATGTATTCTAAGGAAAGGAAGAAAGGATTTGAGGGTTGGGTTTATCGGATAAGACTTGTGAAAGAATTGCCCAATCCCTAAAATCCTTGTTAGAATTGGTATCTCGGATGGTTCTTGAAGAATGATCTTTCAAAGGAGTGAGACCACACGGGGCCAAGTGGACCCGGTCTAGGCTATTAGGAAAGTACGTAGCAATTGATGATATTCTTACCCTAGACAAGGTGGGGGAAAGGATCAAAGAAGGAATTTCACTTGAAGATGTTGTTTTGACCCTATGAGATACTAGCCTTAGGGATGGCAGGGCAAGTTTTGATCCTGGAGCTAGGGCTTGGCTTTTCTCCTAACTCCATTGTTGAAATGGCTTCAAAATCGGAGGAGAGTTAGAGGAAAGGCCAAGTCAAGAGACCCTAGGAGATCAAATTTTTTTTATGGCTAGCTTGTCAGGAAATTTATGCCCTAGGTACACCAATGTGACTAGACCTGGGAGTAGGTGAAAGAGTACGAGTTTTATTGACCACCCTTGGTAGATCAATGCCTTAATCTTTGGGATAATGGAATCTATGATGAGTATGAGTAGGATTTCTTGGTTGCCGGTCAAGGATGCCTCAATATCACCTCTCTTTCCTTCTAGGTCAAGAAGAAGCAGCCTTGCATCTTTTATACTTCAATGTGCAAAAGGAATCGCTTATCAAGGTCAAATTCTCTGATAGAATTACCCCTAGGAGTTTCCGCTCACATTACATAGCCCATACATTCAAGGATGTTATAATAGAGATAAATTCTACAGATTTAAGCATTAAATGCATGCAACAATTAGCGCTAGAATAGCGAAAATCTCAGTCCAACATATATGACAAAAGTAGACAAGAATAACATCAAAATCATGTACTTACATGTAATAGAGCATATCCAACCATTCACAATTGACAATAGAGAAGCTCCAAGAGAAGATAGATCAATATCCACACATCAAAACTCATCCATAAAGCTCCAATTCATCCTCTAGAAAAAGTGTGAAACCAAAGTGATAATGAGAAATGAACTCATCTCACTTGTATTTATACAAAAATTAGGAGTTTGAATTGGCCTCCTTTGCCTACATAAGCCCCAAAAATAAAATAATGTTCTAATAGTTCAACTTTTGGGACAAGCCCACCAAACTAGCTCATAAATGAAAAGTAAGCCTCTCAAGAGGTCAAATAGTAATCTATGCATGTTGTAGAGCCCTCTAAGAGGCCTAATGAGGTCCATGGGTGCCACAATGAAGAGTAGGACCCTCAAAAGTGTTGAAGAATCTAGGGCAGCTAGCATTAGATAGATTCTTCTATACTTGATAACAATTTGTGAAATGCTTTTACTATTTGTCTTGATCTTCTTCTTATTATGAGTGTGTGTGTTTACTTCATCAAACTGCTACCAAAACAAAGAGACAAGAACACAAGAAGTTGGCATGCTTCCAGGGCCAAAACCTCTCCCTCTTGGAGAGGAAAACTCACACATAATTCTTCTTATAGAGATTCTAATTGACGAACACCAAGACCATGACCCTTGACTTATTTAGCCATTCCAAGACCAAGACACCAATCCTCTTCTTTGTCACTGCTGAGATCATCAGCATTGCTGCACCACTGAGGCCATCACTACTGCACCATCGAGATCTTCATTTGCTACTGCAACACCATTGTTGCACCTTCACCGAGGTCTTCTTGAATGAGTTCTCTATATGTATATATATGAAGGAGAGTTGCACCTAGATCCTCTGAGATCATGGATGTCTTACTATAGATATACCTTTACCAAGATCATAACATGCACTCTCACTGAGATCATCACCTTGTCTTCATCTGGATCTTCATTGTGACCTTGACCTTGAATTCCATGGTTGCCATTGTGCTAGTAGGCCAAGAGTAGATCATAATTAATCAGAGACAATGATCTGAGACATGTATACTGAGACAGAGGTATGTTGAGAGTACATCACTGAGGGACCTTCAAATATATCGAGACCATGACTGTGTTTTCTCCTTCTAGAGTACCCATCCGAAATATACAAAAATGTTAGTATGTACTTATTCGAAATACAGTACTCTTGTGCTCATCTGAAATCTTGTAACCCTGCACTCCATCCGAAACTTCAGAGACATCCGAGATCCTGTACTGTGCTTATACAAAAATTTCAGTGGGGTATTTATAGTAGTTTGTCCACCTATTAAGCCAACATGATAGTATGAGTAGATGTGTCTATTAAAATTGAGCCGACATGAGTTAATTTAATTCTTTTAGGCTGACATGACTGTCTTTTGCCTCACTTTGCTTGCAGACTTCTTTCGTGCTCATCTTGGAGGATTGTGCTTGGTCTTGGAAGGTTAAACTAGTTACTAGGTAGACCCATTTATATATATGCTCGGGAAGAGCTCATTACACATGTCTTTGACTATTTGACTTTCCTAGAACTAAGGAAAGAGCAAGAAACTCATTCTCATAATTTACAAAAAATAATATTTCTTTTTCTTGACAATTACAAAGATCAAAATTATATTTTAAATACCGAACCTAGTTACATTTTCTTCAACAAAACGCAATGGACAAGGGGGTGGCCCCTTGTAATAACCTGTGGTGCTCCAAATGACATGTGGGGGCACGCAAATGTCCTCATGGCTCTCCAAACAAATTGAAGATCTTTGTAAATCACTTGCAAGGGCTAGGATGATGGTGTTAGTGATGCCACATCATCGTGCAAGTCCTGGATCATCTACCAAGTGTATGGTGCAAATCTGGAGCCAGTTGTGCATGATGGATCAGGTGCATCTTTCTCGTCCAATAAGTGAACCACGAGCAATCTTTGAATGGATGTGGGGATCCATGGAGTGTTGTCTGTTGATGTGGAGGCCCATGGCTCTCAACGCACACACTACATGTGCCAAACCCAAAATGGAGACCATCTGCAATCCTACATAAGATCCAATGCGTCCCCTAGCCTTCGAGCACAACAAATCATTAAACAAATCGAGTAAATGGGCTTACCAATCATGGACCACAGGTTGGGACTTCATAATGGCCTGCCCTTCCATAATGGGCTTCGAGATGTGCCAGTGTCTCCTAAACTCCAAATGGGGTTAACAAATAATCCTATTAGGTGGTTTCTACTTCTAAAGGGGATAATATAGTCAAGGTACACCCTTCAAAAAGTTTTTGCATGTGAAAAATAGGTGAATGAAATAGGGGATGAGAAGGGGCAACCCTAGGTCACATGCTGGGGTACAAGGGTAGCCAATAAGAGGGAAGCCCACACTTTGGATTATAATGTGTGAAAAATTGGATGCTCAAATTCCTACTGCAGCAACTGATTACGTTTCTCCTATTTGTTAGTTATTGAACCAAATTATTTATTGTTTCCTATAGTAAACACTGAAACGAATACACTGCAACCTTCACCATTTAAATAAAATACGGAAAGAAGAAAGAAAGACACAAAACATCTAAACAGTTATTTTTGGACAAATGTCCCCGAAAAAACCCAATGTGGGAAAACCAATGCAGCAGCTCAGAGGGTTTGATTATTATGCAATAGTAATTTCTTAATACAATCTCTAGATGCCTCCCCGACAATCTAGTTACAAAGAATATCACTGACAGAGAGATAAGTGAGGTTACCTCACACTATCACTATAAATCCTGGCTGATCCAGCCACTGAATGAACTGCCCCTCGCTGCCTCTGTGCAGCCACTGCATCAGCCCAACGTCACCCCTTCAGCTGATCGATTTGCTACCCACGAACTTCGATTTGCACCTCCCAGTCTCACACCCCACTTTTGGCTTCTGCAATCGATTCCTTCAGCGAATTTTTGGATTCCCTCTTGGCTTTTGCGCTGCCTCTGCATGGCTCTGCGTCAACTTTTCTGGCTCTACGTTGCCTCTACCGAATCTCTCTCTCTCTTCTCTGTAGAGTATTCTCCGACCAGGAGAGATTTCCCTTCGAATACTATCCCTACCCCTCACTGCAAAAGATCACTATCGAAAATCTCTCCAGCAACTGCTCTGCTTCAGAAAATAAAACTTTTGATCTCCCCTCTGTGTGTTCTCCAAGTGCCCCTCAAGCCTCTTCTTATATCTTTTTGTTGGACAACCAACGGCCCAGATTAACTTCTAATCAATGGCTTAGATCATTTTGGCTTGATCCTCGTCTTCTTCTAGAAGTTACAGCCACAGTTTAGATTAATACCCATTAATTATTTTAATTTCCTAAGTTTAGACTTAGGCCTCCATTAAAAATAATTAATTATTTTAATAAAATTTTCTTAGGGTGGAATTTCCCAAAACGATTTTTGGGTATTGGAGAATTCATGTGTCTAAGACTCCTTGCAAATTTTGAGATTTAGAGCACATTTGATGCTACTAGAAATCAACACTCCCTCTTAGCGAGGAATGTGCTCTAGCAATGCACCCTGCTGAAGCATCACTCTATTCTGTAACATCTCCTTCCGCATTGCTGATGTCTGACATCCTGTCCACCAACTACTACGCAAATGTTGCATCTATACTACTGCTGACCCTGCCATTGTCAACACTACATCTGTATTGCAACTCCCTCTTAATTCTACATCCATGCTGCTACTGGCATTGCCACTGCCAATACTGCATCTGCACTGCAACCTTCTCCAACTGTTGCTGATACTGCATCAGCAATGAAAAAGCATCCCAAATTACTGAACTAGTGTTCAGTATGATGCATCTCGTTGTTGGAGTTCTCATTGCTGCTAGTCTCTGCGCTGACCCTCTGAAGCCTCTATGCTGCTGTTGACTTCAGCTCTATGCCAACTGCATTGCTGCCGATTTTGCTCTGTGTTGCTCAGTCTTTGGCACTCCTAGCCACTGCAACTGTCACTTTAGCACTCCTCTGCACCAACTGACACTGGTCCATCCTGCTACTTCTGATCTGGGCTCCCGTAGCAAGGAATTGATCCGAGAGGTGGGCTCCTCAAGGATCCTGCCCATCTGCAGTCCTTTCGAACTACAGCTCTAGATCACCCCCCTCCCTCCTGGGGCTATCTAGGCTGCCATGGCAAACTCCTCCTCGATCTTCGCAGGTGTAGCCTTCGGATCACGCTTGTGACCGAATTCATCACACCTGAAGCATTTAATCCTCGAGACGTCCTTCTTCTACCTCCGCTGCTTCTCCTGCCCCTTGGATGCGAGGGTTGCATTCTCTTCCTCCTCCTTAGGCTTCAACCCACTGTTGTTGCTTTCGTAAATTTTACACTTGACCAAGTCTCTCCTCAACTCCTCTTGCTTAAGCGCTGACCATATTTCATCCTAGATTGGCAAAGTCGCCCTGTCCAGGATGCTCTAGAAAAAGACTTGCCACTCCTCAAATACAGAATTTAGGGCCAGTCTTACCATCTCGGAACCTTGAAGTGTTGACCCCACAGCTGCCACCTCATCTCGGGTCTCCTGAAGTTTAGTGGGGAAAGGATCAATGCTTTTCCCCCTCTGCATCTGCATAGATCTCATCTTCTACTCCAAGTACATCTTCCGTTGCTCGGAAGATCCCTGATATAGCGTCGACAAGGCATCCCACATCTCCTTGGCAGTGTCTCTGCTAGCGATGTGACAAACTACATGATCCTTCACTCCGTCGAGGATCATTCCCTTGGTCATAGCCATTTCTCCCTTGTACTTTCTGAGTGGATCTAGATCTGCGGGCTTAGCTACCACATTGTCAACGTAGATCTTGAGAAAATGCTCATCCAAAAGGCATGACATAGTTGGATGCACCATCCAACCGATCCTGATCTGTCAACCTAGTGGCTGCCATATCTACCATAGAAAAGTGTCGAATGACCTCCTCTCTCCTACTACTACTCAGCAAATGAGAATTCGAATTCCCTAGCTAGGAACTCCCTGAGGAAGAAATTCCCTCAAGTGTCTCTCTTCTTCCTTCTGATGTCTTTTTGCCCAAAAACAGCGTCACACCAGAAACCGCTCTTCGCTGAAGCTTTTGTTGCGCTGCTCCCTTTGCCACTGACAAATCTCGATTTGGAAATCCTAACTCTCTATCGACTCACTCAAAGAGAGATTTACCATGAAAATCTTGCCCTTCAGGCCTGAACTACACACTCCCTCTGGGGATTCGATTTACTGCTTATGAAACACTTCAACTTCCTTTCTTCCTTCAGCGCTGGGCTCTTCCAACACTGCTCTCTTGTTTCACCTGCAACAATTGATTACATTTCTCCTATTTGTTAATTACTGAACCAAATTATTTATTGTTTCCTACAGTAAACACTGAAACGAATACACTGCAACCTTCACCATTTAAATAAAATGCGGAAACAAGAAAGAAAGACACAACACATCTACACAGTTATTTTTGGAAAAATGTCCCCGGAAAAACCCAATGCAGGGAAACCAGAGCTCTGAGGGCTTTATTATTATGCAGTAGTAATTTCTGAATACAATCTCTGGATGCCTTCTCGACAATCCAATTACAGAGAATATCACTAACAGAGAGATAAGTGAGGTTACCTCACACTATCACTGGAAAACCTGGTTGATCCAGCCATTGAATGAACTGCCCTTCACTACCTTTGCGCAGTCACTGCACCAACCCAGCATCACACCCTCTGGGGACAGCGTCACCCCTTCAGCTGATCGATTTGCTGCCCAGGAACTTCGATTTGCACCTCCCGGTCTCACACCCAGCTTCTGGCTTCTGCAATAGATTCCTTTAGCAAATTTTTGGATTCCCACTTGGCTTTTGCATGGCCCTGTGTGGCACCGCGTCAACCTCTCTAGCTCTGCGATGCCTCTACTGAATCTCTCTCTCTCTTCTCTGCTGAGTATTCTCCGACCGATAAAGATTTCCCTTCGGATACTATCTCTTCCCCTCAGTGCAAAAGATCGCTATCGAAAATCTCTCCAACAGCTACTCTACTTCAGAAAATCGAACTTATGATCTCCCCTGTGTGTTCTCCAAGTGCCCTCAAGCCTCTTCTTATATCTTTCTGTTGGACAACCAACGACCCATATTAACTTCTAATCAATGGCTTAGATCATTTTGGCTTGATCCTCGTCTTCTCCTAGAAGTTACACCCACAGTTTAGATTAATACCCAAAATAATTATTTTAATTTCCTAAGTTTAGACTTAGGCCTCCATTAAAAATAATTAATTATTTTATAAAACTGTCTCCGGGTGGAATTTTCCAAAACGTTTTTGGGTATTGGAGAATGCGTGTGTCTAAGCCTCCCTACAAATTTTGAGACTTAGAGCACATCTGATGCTACCAGAAATCAACATAATGTGTAGGAGGGAGAAATCGTGGTACATGAGGTGCCCTGACTTGATTTTTCCACCCTTCTTTATATGCCTTTTCCCCTTTCATGATTTTCTTTGTTTAACTGCTCGGGGCTCAAAGGGGTAAGAGCATGATGTATAAGAAATAGCAGTGAGTATCCCCCTTTTAGGGTCAGGCAATTCATTGCCCACCAGGGGTTGGGACAATCATGGGTTCCTATATGATGAAGGAGGCTCATAGAACCTGTAGGAACCAGGGTGATGGCCATGATGATGGGCTAGAGCTCATGTCTTGGCTTTTTCTCGCATGCTAAATGTGTTTGTCCTGGCCATCTTTTGCATTTTGTGGTACATTTCCTTGTTGAATGTGACCATATATGCTTTTATCTTTCCTTTTAGCTGCATCAACCTCCGGGCTTCATTCCAGACCATGACTCAAGGTGTGGGCAAGGGGAAGGGGCATGCTAACCCTATGTGGACCCAGTGGAGGAATGTGGACCCAAGAGGGAGAAATGATGAATGGGGCAAAATGAATGGAAAGAGGGTAATATAAGCAGATAAGGGAGCGGGATCATGTAACCAAAATTGGGGTTTCCCATGAAATACCATCCCTGGAACCAAATGGTCAATAAAAGAGAACCCACAGAACTAAAATCCAAGGTTAATTCCTAAAAGGGGTTATAGGGGACAAAAGTACAGACTTAGCCAATTCTTTCCGCGAAATCCCCCCATTAATCCATGCCCAGAAGTGTCCATGATAAGCAAACTACAATACTCAATTTCCAAATGACAAGGCATACCTTTAGATTCGGTAGAACCACCTGCAAACATACAATCATGGTAGATGGGCGCGGGACCACCTGGCTAGCTCAGGTGGCAGAGAAAATGGCACAATGAGCTAGATGGTGGCTGCAAGGCGCTGTCGGCTGAAGATCATCTTGGAGAAAAAAAATCTCCTAGGGATATTACCCACAAAATGGTGGGTAACATAGCACACATACCCCATACAGCTTCTCTAGACATCACTTATTACATTTCATATACAAAATTTATTCTAATTTCCACCCTATGGTAAATTTTAAAAATTAAAAAACTACCCCCTAGACCTAATCAAATTCCACGAATTTTTTTGTGTGATCTAGTATGGTAATATACAATGACCCTGGACACTAGGACTCACCATCAAGCCGCACTCTAGCTTTGGGTTTATGCTTGGAGGAAAAAACTCAATTAATTATTAAATTCTTGGAGGAAAATGATAATTAACCAAGTGAAAAAAACCTCCCAGAATAAACTCACTTGATGACAAGGTCCTAGGCCACCCAAGCCTATTACATGACTCGACTCCTCATACTAGTATCACTTTTACATTGCCCCCACAGGGCTTGTGGAATTTCAGTACAATAGAAAGAGATGAGAAGAAGTAGAGTTGAAAAACTCTGGTGATATGATGATCTCCGATGGTACAAGCATCCTTTGGTACATCCTTGGGCATGGAGTCTTCCAAAAATCTTCAGGTGCCACTCCAGTGGTCAACACACGTTATTAACAAGTGCATGAAATTACATAACCCAATTGCAAAACAATCAAAAGACAAGCAAATACTTGCCTATCCTTCCCTTGGGCGATATTGCCCTTATTTGGGCCCAAATCTACTAAGTGAGAGAAAATGAAAGAAATAAAACAATCACAAATTTACCTCACACCAAGGAAGGATCACCAAGAACAACACCATAGGACCTCCAAATGGGAGCCTTATTTATAAAATATTGGGAGAAAATCCCAAGAGAAAGTGCACCAACAAGTGGCATAGAGGAGCCAATCCCAATGCAAAAACGAATTGCTAAGTGGCTGAAATAACTGTTGAAGACTGTTGTCAAGTGCTTTAGCTGGTAGTGAGTTTCTTCTATGTTGGCCAGCGTAGATCTCTGTGGAACAGGTTTGTAACAAGTGGCTGTAGAGGACTCCCACATAACTCGTGGAGAACCCCCACCTCAACCCAACCAAAAACACTGCTAAACAAGTGTCTCTTTCCCTGTTGTGTATAGGCTCTAGATATCTGTTGCATGGGCTCCTTGAACTGGCAGCACAGATGCCTTTGTTAGCTGTGTATCAGCATGTGTGGGATCAAGTGAAAGTGGGCTGCCACATGCTCTAACCAACTTCATTTTGACTTGGACTTATCCCTCATCCAATCCGTGAGCAATCAAAGAAGGAATCCCAACCTTCTTATTTGAAGGAACTCAGCCCCTAGTCTAGCAGTCAAACTCAGCCTAGTGGGCAGTCCACTTTGCCTACCTTGTGGGCCACTAAATCAGCTCTTATGTGGCTGCCAAATCACCATTTAACTCTTAACTTATTTTTCCAAGTCACTTTATTTGACCATTTGACCTGGAAACATGACTTTAACATGTCCCCGGTTATTTATTATTTGATTTTTCCTTTGTCTTTTTCCCCTTTTGTTAGAGAAAGTGGATTTTCATGGGGAAATAATCATTTTATGAGCCCCAACATGGGTGCTAGGATAATGGTATTCTGAGCATGATTTTTGAGTACCCACATGCCACCAACATTTCCTAGTATCCCTTATTTGCATTATTACATAGCAAATTAATTAAAAATCCCGTCCTACAAGAATTTTTAATTATTCAAAAAATCCTAGAAAGACTTTATCAAATTCTATTAGACTTTGGATATGACCTAGCATGGTAATATACATTGACCCTAGACATTAGGACACATTCAATGCCCATTTATTAAGCTGCACTCCAGCTTTGGAGGTATATGAGTGAAAAAACTTGACTAGTTATTTATCACTGAAAAGCAAAAATAATTAGTCAAGAGAAAAAAACACTTTAGAGTTGACTCACTTAATAACTAGGTCCCAAATTGCCTAAATCTGTTACATAAGTTTATCATGCTAGTGTTCAATTATGACAATTCCCTTGTGGGGGTACAGAATTTGAGAGAGAGGAGAGAGAAAGGGGCAAGATGCCCTGTTGGACTTCTAATCTTCAAAAAAAATTCTTGATGCCATGTCCATTGGGAAAATGGGGTCTAGTTCCCTGCTAAGTACAAATTAGCAGATAACAGGCTTGGGGAATGGATCAACAATGGAGAACTCACATCGGAATCAGAGATCGTAGACCCATTAGGTATTCAAAATCTCTACCCTCAGTCCACCCTTCCTAAGTCTGATGGATGTTCTCATGTGGATCCGATAGACTTATCGTGCTTGAAACAAAGTCTTTGGCAGTCCCCACTTCTGTTAAGAGCTGGAAATCGATTGGTTGGAGACTCAACAGTCGTGAATCTAACACTACAGATCAGTGGTTGGGACTCAACCTACCCAGAACTTCACTCAACAACAAAGAATCTGAATCCTATTTTCTTAATACTTGGTGTAAGGACGAATGAATGACCCTCATCTTGGAAGAACTCGTGATCACTGGCGCTGCAATTTATTACTTTCTCCACTGGTCTTTCCTCGTCTAGGATTATACACATATTTTAGTTTCAATTTGTTTGACCACAACTACTTGGCCTAATTAAACGAGAGAGTGTTAGGCATGGAAATTGAGAGCTGCAGTTCAGCCCGACATCATCCCTCTTCATTACACAAGCCAGAGAAACACCATAAAATAGAAATACTCAATAGATTATTAAGTCTAAACTTTTGAATAAATACACAGATGAAGCCTTCTACAATTCATGGGCCTTGACAAGCAACTCTTTCTAGGACTCTCATACCTTATATCATTTTACATTAAGCAAACTATTCCCCTCAAACAAAAATAGTTGTAACTAATAGCTTTTCTAGGGAATTCACATCTGTCCCTCATTCTAGAAACCAAAGGACACCTCATACTTATCAAATTTTTACATCTGTCCTCTAGGACACCTCATGCTTATCAAATTTTTACATCTGTCCTCTAGGACACCTCAACAAAACAAACAAAATTCCCTCGGTGAAAAGATCTTCTCTAGAAATGCTCTAATTACAAAAACAATGAAAAAAGAAATTTATGGAGGGTGCTCCTACATCTCCCCTATGGGTTTTGAAAAGCAATGAACTTTGAATATAAGTTTCAAATATAAAGAAAACATAAAAAAAAATATATGCTATTTGCCCTTGGGTGTGTAGTCTAAAGGCAAGGAACATGATGATCAAGCTTGTAGTAACATGAAGATACGAGTTCAAAACCCCCCCCCAAGTGGGTGCAAATGAGGCTAGGTGGAAGTCCTTGGTGATTTTGACAACGTAGAAATGCTCCTAATACCACAGCAGCCTGGCCAAAGGACAGACATAAGTTATTATAAGCAGCATTTCCAAATACAAAAAATATAGCTTATTTTACTTATATGAGTAAGAATACTATCCTACATCCAAGTGCTCAAGTGGATGAAAAAGTTTTAGCTATATGCCATGTAGAGGCAAAAGTAATCTCTTAATTAATAAGCAATCTTTCTAAAATTATATTATAAAATAGAGGTAATACGCAATAATAGGACACGAGTCAATACTATTTCAGATCTCTATATACTCTTTCTTGCATTAATAGTGATTTGTACTCATGAAACTTGTTGGATAAAGGTATTTATAGGTGATGATAGAGCAGTATAGCAAGAAAATAATGAACACGATTAAATCATAAGCTTTAGAAAGGAAAAAAGTTGAAGGTATTATGCATTACATTTTACATTCCTCAAATAGAATCAAGGTAAAGAAAACAAGAAGCAATTCATTAAGAAATTTACCTATTATTAATTGTTTATCTTATGTTCTTTGCATCAAGACATTTAGGCTTGTTTCATATCCAAGTCATTTATGAAGATGACCCTGTCACCTAGTTGAAGGAAAGAATAATAACAATTCTATATGACATAGTTGAAAAAGTTAATGCATTAAAAAAAATGCAAGTCCTTGGTGATTTTGACAGGTGATTTTGACAACGTAGAAATGCCCCTCATACCACAGCAGCATGGCCAAAAGACTGACATAAGTTAGTATAAGCAGCATTTCCAAATACAAAAAATATACCTTATTTTTTACTTAAATGGGTAAGAATACTATCTTACATCCAAGTGCTCGAGCAGATGAAAATGTTTTAGCTATATGCCATGTAGAGGCAAAAGCAATCTCTTAATTAATAAGCAATATTTCTAGAATTATATTATAGAATAGAGGCAATACGGAATAATAGGACATGAGTCAATTCTATTTGAGATCTCTATATACACGTTCTTGCATTAATAGTGATTTGTAATCGTGAAACTAGTTGGATACAAGGATCTATAGGTGATGATAGAGCACTGTAACAAGAAAACAATGAACACATAAGCTTTAGAAAGGAAAAAAAGTTGAAGATATTATGCATTACATTTCAGATTCCTCAAATAGAATCAAGTTAAAGAAAAAAAGAAACAATTCATCAAGAAATTTACCTATTATTAATTGCTTCTCTTATGTTCTTTGCATCAAGACATGTAGGCCCGTTTCGTATCCAAGTCATTTGTGAAGATGGACCTGTCACCTAGTTGACATAGTTGAAAAAGTTAATGCATTAACAAAAATACCAACTATTTGATATACCTTACTTTTCATTTGAGACCATTTCAAGCTAGATCAAAATGAAGTCATCGGACTATTTTTCTTTTCTTATTTATTTTTTTCACCGAATGCTCTTCTATTCTCTAATTTAGTAATGTAGAGTAGGTTGTTGCTTATTTTTTTAAAGCGCCCATAGAAATAAGCAATGTTTCACCAAGTTTCCAGATAGGGGGCATTGGAACAGGGAAACGCATCCAGTGAATATATGGAGACACCCCCCAAATTTTAGAAGACATCAAGGTAAATTTCAAGGTTCCTGAAATAGGGGACCCATCTGAAATCCTAAAGAAATAAAATTAAATATATGAGAAACAACTGGAAATCACAAACATGAAAACTGAAAGCACAAAACAGATATTTACATTCACTTAGGTTTTTATTTTATTTTTTGCATTTTTTTAATTAATTTTTTGGAAGGGGGAGCCTAGGATCACCCCACAAAAGAGAAGCATCCCCTTCTGTGTCTCCTTGAGTTTCCCCAAAAGGGAACAATGGGAAACTTTCCCCACCGAGTTTCCCCATCCTGAAAACATGGGAAGGGAAGCTTGGGGGACACATACCCACATAACACTGGATATAAGAATTGACAAATATTCCACTTTCCAAACTGAGCAGTACAATAACAACATTTCATGAACTATGGTTGTCAATAGTGCCTTCTCTTGCTAAACACAACCTTCTATGCTATGTTGGAACTTGTTTATGCATATTATCCTATAGTTCTAGGTTCTCATTTTCATTGGGCTATTTCTACACATTTTTTAAGTGTTCTTTCCAAAGCTTTTCTAAAACTTTACATTTAGATATTTAAAGGGTTTCTGACAACTGACTTTGATCTAACAACAGTTGCTTTAACAATACCTGATAAAGGATGTTTCCTCTTAACCCAAAAAGAGAAATTTGATCTAAATGCATTTTACATTCTTAAATGCTTTAAGAAAATGTTTCCCATACATAAGCCATACCCATTGAGTGTAGAATGACTCAAAGTATCACATCCTCATTGCATGTTGCCTCAATATATTAATTTCACATTTCATAATGTCCCAATACAAGTTTCAACCCGTTCTCTTTTCTATATAATAGTTCAAATAGAGATGTGTTAGAAAAGTACAGCTATTACATAACATATTTTTTAGTGTCACAGGTTTTTGTTTTCCAATGATATTATTGTTGGAAATAAATTCAATCCTGACCTTACAAGGGAAATCACCAATTACCAAACAAATTTTCTATTACTAAATTCTTGTTTAAAAGGACTACCAAAGAACCAAACAAGCATAACCTGGCAAGGACAAAAATGACAATCAACTTATGACTGAGAAGGCTATCCAGAATCAAGGTGGTAAATGCAACATGGGATTTGAAGGCACAAGAGCATTAAGTATATATAGTATATACACATGCATACATCCACATCATTATGCCCACATACAATTATATGAGCATGGCAACAATAATGTGAAATACTTGCATACGAGCAAGGTAAAAGCAGAGAGGGTATGCAAGCATAAGAGTAGATTCTCATTACTGTAAACATGTATGTGCATTATATATTGTATTAGATATTTTTATAAGTACAAAATTGGTGGAGAGTGATTATCATTGACCAAGTTTCCTAGGGTTCCAAATATAAAATACACATTTATGTGAGTGATCATCTTTGACCAAGTCACATATGAAATCTTTAAATTGAGGTAGATGAACTAAATAGAGCAGTATTTTAAAACCAAGCCGGTTTGAATCGGACTCGGCCTGGTCGATTGAGTCAGACCCCTACTCGGGCCAGCTCAATACAAAAACTGGTCTGAAGGTCGGTCCATTACCGCACCAGCTGAGCCAGACACCAACTCGGCCGGTTCAGTAATAGACCAGCCGACTCAGCCAAGCCTGTCATAACCGGGCTGATCCAGTCTATGGCAAAAAGGGGAGGGAAAGACAAACTTGAAAGGCAATTTTTTTTTTGGTTTTAGGTTTTCCTCAATGCATCTACCCTCTCCCAAGCCTATAAAAGTTACCCAACCCCCTCACATTTCCTCACAACAATCTTATTGCATTTGTGTGAGCATTTGTGAGGAGTTTGCGAAGAGTTGGAGTTGGTTTTTGGAGTAGCAATGAGGAGCCTCTTGGGCAATCATTGGAGCAACAGTGAGGAGCTTCTTGGGCAATCATTGGAGCAACATTGAGGAGTTGGTTTTTGGAGTAGCATTGAGGAGGCTAGAGCCTAGAGGTAATTTTTTATCACTTCTTAAATCTTCCCTTGCTTCTTTTTTTTTGCAAATCTGGAAATTGAAAAGAGTAATTTCTCTAAAAGAAATAAGCATTGAAAAGTTGTTTTTTTTCTTTTCATTTTCGGACTTTTGTCCTTTCATTTCCAAGTCCAAATATCAGAAAATGGCTCCTAGAATGAAAGATGTTGCTTGAGCATATGCTTAGATAATTGATAATCAAATGCATCGCAAATTTTGTCAAAAAAATTAAGGGAGGTGAAGGGGGAATTCATAGGCTGAAACAACACTTGGCTGGTATTAGAGGCCAAATAGTTCCATGTGTAGCACCAGCAGAACAAATTGGGGGTATTAAGGAGTTGCTAGAAAAATTTGAGAAGTTTGAGGAAGAAAAATCTAGGCAAAAAAAAATAGAGGCTGAAATAGGGATGAAGAGGAGTATAAAACGCATGATGGCTGCCAAATCCAATTTTGACTATGAGGGCTCTTCATTTATCCTTTCCATTGATGCATCCAACCCTTTTTGCTATGTTCCTCCCTCTTTCGAGTCTATTCAAGAAAAAGGTAAGGGTAAAATTAAAAAGAAGGGTGATATCAAAAGTTATTTCATAGTCACACCCTCCTCTCCCTCAGATAGTGCACATGGTCCAAAAGCTAATAGAGGTCAAATGCAACCTACTTTAGATGACAATTGGAAGAAATAATTGAGAGAAATTGTCTGTGATGACATAGCTAAATGGTGGTATGATGTTGATATCCCCTTCAATGCTTCTCGTTCACCATATTATCAACCTATGTTTGATGCCATATTTGTTGTTGGAAATGGCTTCAAAGGCCCTACTATGCATGAGTTAAGGGGATCTCTTTTGCAAAAAGAGGTTATGTCCATTGATGAATATTTGAAAGGTTTCAAAATCTCATGGGTGAAAACAAGATGTACCGTCATGTCAGATGGATGGACTGATCAAAGGAACCATACCATCATAAATTTTCTTATCTTTTGCCTGTTAGAAAATCAAAAAGGCAGAAAGATTTTCTTATATTTGATAATTTCTTGTGATGTTCTTGATTTCTTATTAGATTTCTTTTATATCTTCTTTTTAGTTCATCAAGCAATTACTAAAGCAATAGCACATAAATCAATGAACACTAGATATAGGCACACAGTCAGGGCAAAACCCCTCTCTAGGGGAAAACTGTTAATTTTAGATAACAATGGTATGCTTAGCATAATTTACTTCAATGTTCCTTTAGCAGCCTAATGACAATTTCCAATTATTTTCAATAGCAATCACATTAACTTAATCACATTGATAGTAAATGCAGATAGAACATAAAATCATATGCAAAAGGCAAGCCAAGACAAGAGGACATCAAATTTGGCGGATGCCAAGGAAAATCCCCAATGTGGGGAAAACCCTTTGATCAAATCTTCTTATTATTATTCAATAGTTCAGCAGACAGAGTACAAAAATCAAATTCACTTGCCCAATACATAGTCAAAACAGCCATGTCAATTCTGTAGTCAAACTTCAGCCCTAACCAAAAAGTCAACATTGGTCAAAACAATAACAAAACTTCACCAACGCAACTCAGTCTTCCTTGGTCAAACTCGGCCTGAACAAGAGGTCAAATGCAGCACAAAACGGTTCAGTCAAACTCAGTGAAAGGAGAGAGAATTTGTTGTGACTTGCTGCGGTCAAAACAAAGTCAACCTGAAGTCAACATTGGTCAATATGCTCAGAAAATCTCATTTTTTGTGCCCAAAAATGTGGCCTAATGAGATCGAACTTCTGCCCTCAAAAAACGCAGTCAAACTTGGTCAATATCCTTTCGGTCAACGTTGTCTTGAAACTCTGAAATTTTTTGCCTGCAAACTGTCCCAAAAATTCGTCCTTCATCCATACGTGTGAGAGAGAGAGAGATGAGCACCAAGTTATACGAACCAATCTGATTAGAAGAGAGAAGAATAGATGAGTGAGTGATGTCCAAATGAGGTGGGAGGTCACTCCTATTTATACAATTTGAAGAGGGTGAAAGGACACATCTATTGGGCTTCTTAAGCCTACATTAAGTTGAGGTCGACCTTAACAATTTATGCACGTGAGAGAATCAAATGCAATAATCATCTCCATCATATGAGTTGTCCCAAGGTGGAATTTGACCCTAGTTGCCAATTTTAACAAAAACCCAGTCAATAATTCTTCCTTCAATAGTTTTCCTGAAATAATCCAAGACTCTAGACCTTGACACAAACTTTCCTCCACACCAAGTCAACCTTCCTCTTCCTTTGCTAATGACCCTATTTGACCTGGCAGCAGTCGCAGCACTATGCAGCACTTTCTTGGATCCAGTAATTTCGACCTTGTTTTGGAGACTTCGCTCTTGGCTGAAAGACTTTGATCTTGACTTAGGAACTTCGATCTTGGCCCAATACAACTTCTTGAGGCAGCAGCACCAACAATAACAACTTTGACCTATACTTGTTCTAATAGCAGCAGCATGTAGCAACTGGCAGCGGCATCAACAAGAGATATTTGATCTTCCAATCTAGGGCAC
>APFE030321403.1:0-11863 GCA_000404065.3 Pinus taeda
TATAAATAGATTAATGAATTAAAAATTTAACTAACCTTGAATTTATGTTATATAATTTCCATAAAATGGATTGTATATTATTAATAATAATATTATATTATTAATTTTAGTTTTAGTTTTTGGTTTGGGTCTCTTAGTCAAAATTAGTCGTTAACTATCTCTGCTCAGACTATTTAACATGATAAGCTGGATCTTCTTCCACAAATGATTATCTATTTGATTTCACCGAAAATCCTCTAAACAATGTTATGGATCACAGAAGTGTAAATTCCTTAATAAATAAATGAATTACTAACGAGTGGAAGTATTTATTTATTTATATATTTTTACCTAATTTAACTTATTTCCGGAAATAATAATAATGAAAATATAGCAAGAATATTAAAATAATTTGACCGGGTCCTAAGGTCAAAATTAGTGATTATCAATTTAGCTGTTGGAGTCTCTGCTCAACTATTTAACATGCTAAGTTGGATCTGTTTCTTCAACTTGTCATGACGATGAACCACAATGGTTGGTTCGAAACGCATTGACAAATGATTATCTATGTGATTTTGCCGAAAGTCCTCTAAACAATAAAATGTTTTATTCTAAAAATAAATGTTAACTTAATAATATATAATTACCATGAAGATTTTTAGAGTAAATAAATTGATGTTAATGAAAACTTTTAATAAACTACGTATTGTGTTTTCATTGATATACTGAACACTTCACCCATCTTAAAGAAACATATCAACAAATACACCATATAACTTAAAAAAAAATACTATATTTATTATCTATATTGATAAAATATTAACTATATAAATTTTTTAATAAATATGTTTAATTTACAAATCACAAAAATTCTTAAGAAATATGTAATAGGTTTTTGCAGAATTCATTAGGAAAAAAAAAGGTTAAAAATACTATTTTATTTATTAATTTAATAAGTAATTCTATGATGACCAAACTAATTTTAAGTTCTATATTATTTTTGAAAAATATTTTATAAATGTGTACGGATGAAATGACTTTTCTCAAAGCTTTTTTTTTAATTATAAAAATATATGTTAAACAAAAAAAATCACAATCTTACACTAAATTTTATTGTTATATTTAAGTAAAAAATGTTATATCTTCTACAAGTTTGAATTCCCTTTTTCTAATTATGAAAACCTTTTCAATAAAATGAATAAATTTATTGTTCTGATTAATTGAATTGATTCTTATAGAACAAGACTGGTAATAATGATAGCCCATAGCCTACTCCTTAACCTTTATGACAAGGACCAAAAATGTCTCTCCATACATTTGAAAATTTGTAGAAAAAATAACAACCCATTATGTCGACCCCTAAATCCTCAAAACCCAAAAAATAATAATAATAATAATAATAATAATATAATTTTAAAATAAATCTAACGGGATTAAAAAAATATGTAATGGCCCAATGGTATAAAGAACCTAGATACCCAATCTAATCCAAGTAACCTATGCATATGTTTGGAAGCCTTATAAATATTTGGTTGGTTCAGTTCTTACCACTTTCAATTTAGGTTCTCGCTCAGCTTTTTTACCGCAGCACTCGTTGAATCCAATCGCGCTATATTCCGTCCGTGAGAGGGGGGAGCAATCTTTGGCCCAATGGCTCTCGATAGATTATCTTCACTGCCCGACGATATCCTTTCCCTCGTCCTCTCTAACCTCACCATTAGAGATGCCATCAAATGCTCTGTCCTCTCTCGTCGCTGGAGATTTCTTTACAGAGAAATACCCCATCTCACCCTCTCCCCCTATCGTGTCTCATCACCGAATCAAGCGCCTACAACATATGATTTGTCAACTGTGGAAAATAGAATATTCCACGTATTGCGGTTCCATTCATCGGATCTGAAGTCCTTTACACTCACCACAGACATTCACAGTATGTGGGGTCCTAGACTCTCTATGTGGGTTCCTGAACTCTTTATTGTTAACCGTTGGCAGTTTACACAGCAAAGCGTATCGGAATGGATTCGGTGGGTTGCCCAGAAGAACGTGGAACATCTCTCTCTCGAATATTGCTACGTACAGGAAACCCCGCCGTCCTCCCTTTTCTTATGCAGTCGTCTCACTAATCTCACACTCTACAACTGTATTCTCACCACTTTTCCAACTGATTTCGCGGGATTCAACCATCTCACTGAGTGCAGCTTCACCAATTGCGAAATGAGAGACGACATCTTAGCACGATTTCTTTTGCATTGTCCACTTCTTCGTAAGCTGAAGTTGTCTAGATGTTCTGGCCTGAACAGGCCTGTCATTTTATCTCACAGCCTTACAGATTTAGTTGTATCTGTTTTTTGGTACGGAGGATTGACAGTCAATTGCCCTAGACTTCAAAGTCTGAAGGCATTCACTTGGGGAGAAGATTTGACAGTGAATGGAATGGGATTTTATGAGCTATCCTCAAAGATCCACAGATTCGAAATGGAGCGTGGAAATAATTTGATTGAGTTGTGGTTGAGTTCAGGTGGCGATGCACGATACAACTTGTCTGTCAACAGATTTCTTGAATTCATGGGTACGCTTAGGTCATTGAAAGTGCTTATCATACATCTTGGGTGTGCATTTCCTGGGAGACAAATGATGGCGGTGCCTCTGCTAAACCTGCTCTCGAGGCTTCCTAACCTTCAGCGATTACACCTGCTCGGACTGCTCACTGCGGTAAGTGAATAACTCTTTTGATGAACCCAAGTAGTGGTTTCTGTCGATTCTGGTAAGTGAATAACTCCTTTGATGAATTTCAGTAGGGGTTAGAAACGCTTCTATCTCAGATTTATCCGTAAGAGTTTTGCTTTAATCACAGAATCCTCCTATTCTGTTTCCTACTTTTCATTTCGTCGCCATTATTGTTGAGATGTCATTATTGTTGAGAGTGCATGTTGCGGTATATAATATATATACTTTGTAACGCAGGAATATGTAACTCAGGAAGATGTAGAAGGAGATCCAATTTCAACGTACCCACTTGCTAATCTTCAATTAGTAGAGATAAATATCGACAAATACGATGCGAGGGCACTTCGTTTGTTGGGTTGCCTTCTTCAAATAGCTCCTGGGCTCAAACAAGTGAAACCGCAACCTCCAGAAGAATTTTGCCAAATGTGGGAGTCTTTGAAGAAAAGTCGTGAGCAGGGAACAATCTCAGAGGAGATCCCTCTCAGTGAATTTTTTGTTCGTCTGTGATATTACTTTCACAATAGTTGTTTGTCAATGTTTTTGGTTCCGGTCAAATTGGATTTAGCAGACAATTATTTTCATATATTTACTTTGACGTATTCACGGTGGAAAGCGTGTGGGGCTTTTAAAATAACATTTGTGATTTATTATGTGCAACTTATTTATGAAAACCTTGAGGATTAGATCAGAATAGCAATTTGGTTAGTGAAATTCTAGATATACCCAAGTGTGTTGGACCTGGAAATTATAGAGGTTTAATTGAATTTATTATTCTATTTTTGAAGATTTCGATTTTTAAGGTTTTCTGGGTTAATTTATTTTACATTCCTGATTTTATTCTATGAGTTTTGAATAGTTTTGAAACTTTTATCTTTAATGTTTTTTGTTTCATCATTGAGTTGAGTTTAGGTTCTGCAGCATCCAAAATTGTATGAAAGAAGATGTACATTATATTATTCGGATGTGATCACTGTATTTATATGAAGCCTGATAAAGTTGATGTAATTGATTAGAAAGGATCATCAACCTGGGAGGGATTTTTAAATAACATTTTGATTTTTTATAATGTCCAACTTATTTATGATCACATTAATGATTAGATTATAATATCAATTTGGTGAGGGCAGTTTTAAATATACCCAAGTGTGTTATACATGGACATTATGGATGTTTGATTTAATTTCTTATCTCATTAGATTTTTTTAAAGGATTTTTGGGTTAATATATTTTACATTCCTGTTTTTATTCTAACAATTTTGATTTTTTTGTTTTATTTTAATAATTTTTTGCTTCATCACTAAGTTGAGTTTAAGTTGGGGAAGCCCTAATATTTTATGGATGAAGATGGTCATTTAAGTTGGCACAGAGTTAATATTGTATGGATGAAGATATTTTTCTGGTTCATCACTAAGTTGAGTTTAAGTTGTGGCAGTCCTAATATTGAATGGATGAAGATGTGCATTATATTAGGATGTGATCATTGTGTTGAGTTTAAGTTGGAGCAGCCCTAATATTGTAAGGATGAAAATGTGCATTTAAGTTGCCTAGCCTTAATATTGTATGTATGAAGATGTGCATTATATTAGAATGTGATCATTGTATTTGTATGAAGCTTGATAAAGTTTAGCCCTGTTAAATCTTTCAAAAATACCTTTTTTTCCAAATCCATACTTGTGAACCAAGTTAAAGCCAATTCCAATGCCTCTAATTTATTAATATTATTATTTTATGCTATATATTTTTTAATTTATTTGTTAAACTATTTGGGTATATTCTATATATATAGTAGTTAATTTTCAGAAAATATGTGACTATTCTTATGACTAATTACATATCAAACATTAATATTTTTTTCAAAAGTGGATATTTCTTTTCTTTTTTGTAAATAAATTCATTGCTTAAAAAATGTCATATGAACAAGTTTCATGAAATGAGTTATGGTTTTTAGGCATGTGGATAAGCCATGGTTTTGTAGTGAAGGCTATTTATGTGGTAAGAATCTTGTTATATATATATATATATAATAGTGGACTTTTTGAGAAGTTTTATGCTTTACTTTTTATCTAATTTGTGTAGAATCTTGCACAGATTCATTGAAACCACAAGTTTGACAAGTGATTTCTTCACAATCTAAGTGCTCCAAAAGTTTTTGACGGTGTTGAATCCATATATGCAGTCAAGTTTTGAACCACACAAATCCATATATCCATTCTTGATTTTTTCACACCAATGAGGTCCACTAAGGGAGTTTCATTTTGTAAACTACCCACCCAAGGATATTGCCTAATTTGGATCTTTCCCCATATCCAATAGACCAAACACAAAGATTGCAAACAATGGGGTACTCATTTACAATAGCTTTCCATATAATGGAACTTGAGGTAAATGATTTTTTAATGGATATTAAGGTAGATGACTTTGTAATGGATATTATCTAGTTAGACATGGAGGTGGGATGAATTTATTTCTGAGCAATATATTGCATCCATAATCCTTGCCCCATGGATGAGCTGACAACAACTTTTGGATGCTAGAGTATAGGTGAACTAATTTGGAAGGTAGAGTATAGATGAATAAAGTAAAATATTTCCATGTTGTCATTGTAAAAATGTGTTTCTATTTATTTCCATACTAGAGTAACTAAAGGATGAGCTGCTTGATTTTCTTATGAACTCTTTTCGGAATCGAGGTGAGAGTGCCCAAAAATTGTGAATTTCTTTAATAATTAATTTTATCATAGGAACCTTTTAGCTCAAGAAAGTTATAGGAAGCACTTGGTAGATAGTCATTTTTGAATTTTTGTTATCATCCAAACCTATTCCTATTTTAAATATTTATTTCACTTCAAATGAAAACCTAAGTATGTTAGACCATTTGAAATATCCCTAGCCTAGAGAAACATTGTGCATGGGATATTGTCCTATTCTTCCATACCCTAGAATAAAATCTAGGATTTTGATTCATTTAATTACCATTCTTATAGCCTCACTGAAAGCATCTATAGCTAAGTTAAAGGCATCTAGAACTCTAAATGATCCTTCACAAAAGACGTGAATATCATTTGTAAAGATAAGATTTAAAAGTGTCCATTGATTTCCTAGGGAGATTCCTTTGAAGAGGAGACCAGAGAGCACCATTTATAATTTTATTGATACATTCTACCACCGTCATGGAGAGAAGATTATAGACAAGGAATCCTTGTCACAACAAATCCTTGTCACAACAGTTGACTTGAAGTGAAAATAGGCTAAGTTGCACTGTCCATAATTAGTGAAAAAGAGGCTAAGGAGACAAAACAAAGGATCCAAGCTACAAATAAATGGCTAAAGAAAAAATGTAGTAGAAGCAGTCTTATATGTAGCCAATTTACCCTATCTAATGCCTTGATAAATCCACATTTAGACAATTGATTGCTGCTATCAATAATGTGGAGTCCCTCTTGAGCTAGACCAATTGCATCATGTATTTTATGACCCTTGAGGAGCCCAAATTATTTACAACATATCTTTTTTCAAAGATTTTTTTTAGGAACTAGGCTAAGATTTCAGGTATGATCTTGTATATGGTGTTGCAAAGAAAGATAGCTCTATAGTGATCAGTAGAGGAGGGGTTTATACCTTTGTATTGAAAGGATCTAAAATATTCACTCTAGATCTAGAGTATTCCACCACTTCAAGGACATCCTCTCCAATAAATTCGAAATAGCCAATATAGAATTCCATAGGAAGGCCATCCAATCTATGACATTTTTCTTTTTATAAGCTATGAATGGTGGATCCAAGCTCCTCCATTGAAACTTCCTCCTTTAGAGCCTCATTGTATTCTTCATCCACAAAATGAGGAAAATATGTTGCCCCTCATAGAATATGGTTTAGGTTTGGCTGTCCACCCCCTCTATAGAGATTCACAAAATAATTAGTACCTTCTTAAGTAATCTCTTGGAAGGTGGAAGATTAGGAACAATCCTCCTTAACTATATACCAAATTATATTGATGGATTTAATGTCATTTACGTAGTGGTGGAAGAATTTAGTGTTCTAATTTCATACTTGAATCAAGATGGCTCTTACTTTCATCCTCCTTCCCTTATCTAGGTAAATTTTTGACTTATGGACTTCCAACAATTTTACTTCTTCAAGTTGTTCTTTCTTGAGCACTCCAAGTCACCCTTCTTCTCGAAAGGACCCAAGCTTAGCTTTTACGACCTATATAGAAACTTGGAGTTTGATTCATGTTATTCATTTTCCAAGGTGATGGAAGTTGCTCCTTCCCTTTTTAGATTTGATTGAAATTATAGAAGGGAAGGTTCTTAGTCATTTTTAGAGAGAGGGATCCATTCATTTCTTATTCCTTGTACTATAGATTGATCCTTGAGCCAATCAGGGTTTAATTTAAACATATTGGTGTGCTTTGGAGGAGCTTGAGTGATATCAAAGAGAATAAAACAATGGTATAAGCTTCACCATGAAATAATCTGATGCAGGAGCATCAGCATTAGCCAGCAATGTGGAGGATTGTCCACATGTTGTAGCAATGTGGAGGATTGTCCACATGTTGTGGTTAATCACAGTAAAATTCATTAACTGTTGGGTCGAATTTAGGGTTATTGAGAGGGATAAAACTCCCTAAATAGTTTGTTATTATTTATGTTTATAATAAATAAAAGATTGTCTTATTTTAGAGATAGGGATAATATTGGTTAGATAGGTGTAGCCAGAGTTATGGGATAGGATATTCTATTAAGATCTTTAGGGGAATAGGAAATTTCTGTTAGCAATATTAGGAATACTGATAGATAGTAGTTTTGGAAGGGGAAGTCTATAGATAGATCTTGTTAGAGAGAGCGAGAGGAATTTTTTAAGAGAGAATTAGTTAGGGTTGAGTGTGAAGTGTTGGTGGGTGAGGAGTTTTTGAGCGAAAGCTCAGATTTGAGTGTGAATATAGCTGTGTATCAAAATTCATAATTCTGGAATAATTTAGAAAATAAATGAATTTCTGTTTTATGTGGGTATTAGGAGCATAATGGTATTCTGCCCAAATCAAATGACAATGGATGATATTGTGTGATCATCAAATGAGTATTGATGATATTGTGTGATAATGTCTGCGTAATTGATTTAAGAACTCTATCTATGTTTGTTTTGAAAATTGTATGCATTGTTATATACGAGCCTGTGTTATTGGATAATTGGCTTCTTTGGAAATTGCTTGGAATGATAATACAAACGTGGCATAGATTAAAGCTAAGAGCTGTAAAGGTTTTTAATACGGAAACTCGGCACAAAGATACTTGGTGAATTCCTGAGTGGATTTAAAAACACATCTGATGTTTTGTATTGCAAATTGGATCCAATAACACCGTTGGATAGGATCGGAGAGGAGATTTTAATTATCACATTCAGTTAACAAAGGGTGTGGACTAAAGGTTTTTAAAATTGTTTTGAATTAAATTCGGATCTGTTTGTAATCATCGCCTAGGCGCTGGAGTTGCAATTGACACTTGTAGTGGGCTGCAAATAGCAATTTATAAACGCCGATTAATATCATTTTCCGCCACAGATTGCTGATTGATATCATTTTTCTACACAGATTGCTTATGATACTGTGGAAAAAGTATTGGGTTCATTGATTCATGTTCGATGGGTCAATGGTTTTAGTGTTGGCCTGAACGTCTGCTTTCACGACAAACGCTCTTTGAATTCGGGCTTTTCTGCTCTGACATTCCATTTCAAGAAAGGAGATTACACTGTGATAGAATGTAACTATTTATTGGATAATTTGCCTGACCATGGCATCAGATATGAAACCAAATGTTGTAAGCTGAAAGGGCTGCAAAGCAGGAATTCTCTTGTTCAGAATTAGAGAAATCAAATAATACTGAAGGTTTGACCAGTGGTTATTTGTCTGCAGGATGATGAGTGATACCAAGAATTGTCAATCAAACCAATTGATTGTTGTTGTTAATTGAGTCTAGCAACCCAGGGTTAAGCGATGGCCCATTTGTCAGAGGCTGCAGAAGGTAACTTTGTTCTAAATCTGTTATCGATGTTGTTTTGTAAGCAGAGTTGAAACGTTGTGTAAAGAATTGACATAGATTGGTTGTTGTGAGGGTTGATATAATTGTTACAGCATCAAATTCTTGCTGTGATATGTTGCGTGAAAGGTTTAATTGAAGCTAGGCGCATTTTGTTTTATTGTATGATGGGCTCATTGTGCAATTGAAGCCATACAGAGATGGTGATTGCAAATATATTTGGTTTGTTCGATCTACTGGATCTGATCGTAAGAATCCTCATAAGATTCTGTTGGTAAGTGTATTCAACACAATGTGTGAATACACTTAAGGGTTGACTATTTGCAATTTAAATTAAGGGGCGGTTCGATTAGATTCCAAACTATTGTGATGAATTTGAATGGGTATAAGTTGTTTAATGGAATCAGTGTGCAGACAAAGAGATATAAGAAAGGGACAGTGAGGTAAGTTTAAAGCGAATTGCATGGTATTATTGCAAAAGGGTGACACGGTTACGATTTTGTTGAAATTGAAATATGATTTCAATGTATGTTGAATCATGAGTATGGCAGATTCAATTTAAGCTTCCACAAAATAGTGTATGAAATTGCCAGCAATCAGAATTTTTATATGGACAGTTTTGATGTATTCATTTTAAAGTGGAGAAGAATGTGATTCTGGGTATTGCAGGTTAGTCTGAGTCATAATCTATTGTCACAGTTTGAATCTTTCATCCGCCCATTATCTCACAATGAGAAATTGATTAAGCCCCTAGGAAATCCTTTTGTCTATGGCCCTATTATATCACCATGTATGAAAAATATTTGTAGGATGAATATCTAAAAGAAAAACCTAATATATCTTACATGGAAAAAATCATTTAAGGGATTAATCTTGGCAACAATGCTCCAAACTTCCCTTCACGCGGGTAAAATATTTAGATTCCCCCGAGGATCAATGGATTGGATAGGATGATTGGAAGAGAAAAAATAGTTTATCAAAAGTGATCCATTTTCTTTAAGGGGCTATATATTTTTAAAAATAACAACTTAAGGACTAGGTCCAAAGAGAAAAAAGAAATATCTAAATATTTATGGGGGTGACAAAGCTATCTAAAATCTATGTTCATTGTAATGCCCCACTTAAATCTTATCCTACAAATTTTGTTAATGTTTACATTATCTAAAAATGTTGAGAAATATAGGTCTAATATAAAATTCATGATTACCATTATTTAAATTCTCCACTTACCTTCTCAAATTGAATATTGGGTAGAATTTGGTCTCCTTCCATTATTTCAAAATGTATGTATTCATTTCACATTACCCAATGTACCCTCACATTTATTAAGGAGAAGACATTGTCCTCTCCATGTAATTACATTTCACATTTCCCCATGTACCCTCACATTTACTTGGGAAAAGACATAGTCCTCTCCAACTCATTATCAATATATATATATATATTCATTTCACATTACCCAATGTACCCTCACATTTATTAAGAAGAAGACATGGTCCTCTCCATGTAATTACATTTCACATTTCCAAATGTACTCCTAGCTTATTTGGGAGAAGAGAAGTCAACTATAGGGATGGGTGAGAAGTGAATGACATTAATGAGAAGTGAATGACATTAATGAGAGGTGGTTGAGATGGAGAAGGGAAGGAGGGTATAAAAAGGGAAGGGGGAAGGGAGAAAAGGGGGGAGTTTTTGGGAGGTTTTGCTTAGGATTGTGGGGGTTGGTTGTGATTGTTTGGACTTGTTATGATTTTGGGGAGACCTTGGAAACCTATGGAGGTTTCTTGGGTTTGAGAGGAGGAAAATATTGTTATCTTGTTTTGCACATTCTTCTTGATGACACACTATATCTGGTTGAACTTGGTCACGGAGGGCTAGGGAACCTGTGGAGGTTTCCTGGGCTAGGAATTTGTTTCATAGTTGGTTGGGAGGTAAATCTGGTTGGGTCGGTGAGAATGAGTGTTCAGCTGGAGCTATAAGAGAAATGTATCATCATCAACCGCCGGAACAGGTATTTTTCCATGGACTACTCTTGTTAAGTTGATATCAATGGAATGCTCACCTTAATTTATGTTGCTTATGATAAAATGATAAGATGTTAAATGTTTAAAGCTTTGTGAGAAGGCCAACAAGCTCTTTTTTTACTTGCAAATGAACAGGAAAATAGATCTGTTAGTGTATAATAGGTTGAGGCTCTAATGGTTGGAATCGGGTTCCTACACATGGTATCAGAGATTTGGTTCAAAATCTGGACTCAAAGCCCACTAAACCCCAAATATCGCTAGAAGGAGGGCTTGAACCTCTGACCTTGTAGCTGTTAAGCTATTGTGGTTAACACCTTTGGCATTGTCTTTTGAGCTGAAACAAGAAAATATCAATTAAATATCATTCATTCAACACATAAAATTATTAGTCACCTAGCAAAACAATCACTAATCCGTCCTCAATCCCTTTTCTTATTGAAGTGGAAAGGAATTGAATCTTCAACATTCCTCTATACTGTCACTGTAATAGGCCCATATTCATTATCTACACATTGAAAGAGCCATTGGGTTTCTGCAATAAGGTGAAATTAACCGTGTAGCTATCCAGTCACGTTTTGGGCTCTTGAGCAAACCCAAGATTTCATTAGAGTCGTGGGAAGATGGCTTCCAAAGTGGCTGATGATTGACTATTTGTCTAAGGTGGTTCTAATTGAGGTATTCTGGTATTGGTAAGTCCAATCCTCTTTTCCGATTTACTTGAAATGAATTTACCCTGGAGTCAAATTCTACAATCGGTGTGGAGTTTGCAACACGAAGCATTAATATTTATGGGAAAATGATCAAGGTGCCGATATGGAACACTTTTGGTCAGGAAAGTTCTGTGTTGGGAGATTGAGTATGCATGCCAAAATATTGAAAGAATTCCTGAGAGAACTGTGGTATCGTGTATGCTAAAAAATGGGCAGATATATCGAACAAGTGCAAGACAAGGAGGTGCTCAGCTTGTGCAAGAAAATGCATTTTGTAGCTGTGAAGCTGGAACATATAACCTTATGTATTATCCTTGGTATTTTTCTATGCTGAATGCTCCAGATCAGAGTAGTTGTCTCTACAGTTACATTATCAGAATTGGGTTTGA
>APFE030321406.1:0-22581 GCA_000404065.3 Pinus taeda
GTAAAGCAGAGGGGCTAATGTTCTTCATTTTCATCTCACCATTGGTCTCTCGGATAGGGAAGGCACCCTCTATCCTCTCATCTTCTCCTCTATTATCAGCCATAGTTTCAGGTGGAGTGGTGTCTAACTCTTCTTCTTCTATAGGGTTTTGGTATGTCTCGGGATGTTCACCTATAGTTTCCTCTGGATCACTGTCACCACCGAAGAGTGAAGGGTGACTAAGTGAGGTGGTGGGGGTGTTAGGTAGGAATTTGCCTGATCTATCTCGGTTCCTACGAGGCATGAAACATAAAGACTTCTTTTTTATTGCTTTTGTGTTTTTTTTTTCTCTGTGCGCCTGCAAAAATGAAACAGATTGATTGCAAAATTGAAATTCTAATCTACACTTGCAGAATTGAAAGTCTAATCTAGGAAAGCAGAAAAGACTATCCTATGAAAGCAGGAAAGACTAATCTATGAAAGCAGGAAAGATTAATCTATGAAAGCAGGAAAGACTAATCTATGAAAGCAGGAAAGATTAACCTCTGAAAGCAGGAAATATTAATCTATGAAAGCAGGAAAGACTATGCTACTCTTGCAGAATGGAAATGAAGCAAACTACTTAGCAGAAGGTGAGAGCAAGAATTTAGAAGAAAAGCAACAATTAATAATACTCTGACGCTTCCCCGGCAACGGCGCCAAAAAGATGGTGAGCTCCATTATTGTAGCAATAATGCTACAACTCCTGGGGCTTCCTATCTCTCATTTTATCAACCCGATAGTTCGTACAAACTTGGAAGCGACGGTGCTGTATGCACAAGTACTAGCTCTTGTCGCAGCTGTAACTTGGTCAGCTGGCACAAGTACACTAGGGCTCAAGCCAACTTCTATGGGCTCACAGTAGAAGCTTTATCAATGATGGATGAAAGCTAGCTCAAAGAAGACTAATCTACTTGACAAAAATGAACTGAAAGCAAATCAAAGCATGTAAACCTAGGAAACCCTAATTTAACTAGTCTAGCCTCTATAATGCAAATGACGTGAAGGAAACTTCTACCAATGCTGCTGTTACCTCTAATAAGTGAAAATGCATGGATCTAAACTGCTTGCATCATAAAAGACATGTTTTTGTATTTTTCCTTTAAGTGGATGGGATGATTGTGATTGTGTGCTAATTAGGGTTTGGTTGTGCAGCTGGGATAGAGAAGGAAGGAAAGCGTGGGACAGGTTGGGGAGGCTAGGTGAGGTCCCTATGGACCCTTAGCAGCCATCCACAGAGGTTTTCCACATTCAGAAGCTCAACAACCGAGTGAATGGCCTCCTACAGGATGTCTGCAGGGGATCCTACAGGATACTCAGAGGTTTCTACAGGATGTCTATAAACTGCTACAGGATGACCTACCGTGAAGGTTTGAAGTGATGGAGGAGTGATGGAATGGTAGGGAGAGATATGTGAGGTAGGCATAAGGCTGGTGATGGCTCAGAAGTGGAGGAATGAGATGGGAAATGGGTGTAGGGAGTATGTTGAAGGTAAAGGGTTATGTCAATGAAAGGTTAGGAAATGAAGTTACGTGAGGAGTGGAAGACTTTGGGAGAGGACAGAACGAAGCGAAGGTCGAGGAGATATGTTTGCATGCGTGATCAAGATGGAGGAGATGGTAATGGAACGAGAAAGAGGAGTGTAAATGAAACAAATGATTATGACTGTCACCAAACCGAAGATGCATCAACCTAAATTACTTATGCCATGAATTCAATGAACAGCAATCCAAAACGCGAAGAGAAATATGTATGAGGCTGTGATGAAAGTATGTGTGCAGGCGGGAATGACAAGGAAGCATCTAATCAAAACCGTGACTGCATTGCAGCAATCATCAAGTAAAGTAATGCGTGTTTTTGGTGGCTAGTTATGGACTGCACCACAATCTTCAAGAGAGATGGCAGTGAGCCTTAACAACCGTTTTGCTGGAGCTCCAATTGATGGTATATATCCTCTAAGCAAGTGGAAACAACTGTACCATAAGCAAAATCTATCCTACTCATAAGAAAACTAAATCATCAAACTGTAATTCGAAGTGCATGTGCAAACGAGAACTTAAAGTGCTGGGAATGAAATGGAAACAACACTACAGCAGAGGGGATCTATGGCTCTCAGGTTGGGCCCTAACCTGAGAGCTATAGTCTCCTAAGAAAACTCAGAAATAGATCACAAACTGCCTTCTTTATTCATAATATGATATCATGCCAAATGGGCTTATAAAAAGGAACGAAAACCGAACTGTGCTCCCAAAATTACAATGATAATACCAGAGTTTCAACAACCATCTAAGGCTAAGGCCTTCATATTTATACAAAAAACGATGAGCCACCAAGTGCCCTTGATTTTAGGAGCTCGGCTGTCCAACTAGAGTCTAACTACGGATCCTGTAGGGCAGTCATAACTACTGCTCTTGTAGAACAGTTGATGACTAATGTTCATGTAGGACAGCTAGCTGCTTCTTGAGCTCGGAGGGGAGATGGATTGGAGCTCGGAGTTCTTGGTGGGAATCACGAGGAATGTCCCAAGACTGTGGACATCTCTCCAGAAAATCAGCAGTGCCACCTCATTGTCTCCTTATCCCCTTTTTCGTTGTCTCTTGCTCCCTTTTTAATGCCAAAACCTGGAATCATAATGCATTAGTCACGTAGATAAAGTGTCTAACCTTCTTCCTACAAACAACATGAATAAACTAAGAAATGCATGCATAAGCAAATAAAAATGAATGGTTTGAGCAAGTAAAATAGGCCAAAATGAGCCCAAATTGTACCAAAATTGGGGCTCATCATAGTGGACGTTTTGCTTCCATAGACACCTTAATAAGACAAAGTTTTCAATTTGCAACTTTGTTCAATAGCGATAAAATCATGAAATTGATTGAAGCTTGGAATGAGTGGGTCAGTTGAGGAGATTGATGGAAGGAAAATCCTCATCTCGAAAATTAAATCTCAAAAATATTGACTGCAAAGAGATTATGCTTCACTTTTAAATCATTGAGGTCCGAGAATTAATATAGTAGTCAAGCCCTATGATTGTATGACCCTTCATCTCTATATATATCTCTCGAGATTTGTGGAAGGTAGCATTTAAAAAAATAAAATAAAAATCTGAAGATCCAAGATGTAATATCTAAGGTCATAGGTAAAAGTCATATAACCACTTTCATTAAAGGATTGTTATTTCCTATGGGGCTTTAGAAGAAAGGATAAACTTGGCATAGTTTTAAATGCACGGAGCGCAATGAAAGTATTTGGAATAATGTATACTAAAGGTATCTGTGGGAGAATGTAATGAAGTTTTTTGTCTAAAGTCACAAGTTTTGAGGTCACAGTCATAATTGTGAAATCTAGAGGAGGTTATGAGTGATCAAATGAACAAAAGTACTTGCACAAGTTGAGTTGAAGTGAAAGAGTCTCTCAATGTAACAATTCAAGTCAAGGTAATTATTGTTGTCAAATGAAATAAGTTGGTCAAGTGTGCTTTTCAATTCAAGTGGAAATGGTCAAAAGTCCTTAGAATTAAAGTCTATTGATGTAAAATTTGTAAAGTTGAATCATAAGTCCAAATCAAAAAATTTATTGATGTCTAGTTTTGCAAGTTGATTGTAAACGGGTGAATTTTCGGTCGATTGAAGAGTTAATGACAAATTAGAAGTCTCGAGTTAAAGAGTCATAAGTCAAGTTAAAAGTGTGTTTAAGTTTAAGTCATTGAATTTAATGGGTGCATGATTGGTAGAGCCAAACACCCAAAGTATGATCAACAGAATTTGAAGGGATATTGTAGTTGTTTGCAGTAAAGGAAGAAGAGTAGAAAGAAGTTCTTAGAAAGAAGGTTCAAGTGAAGTGAACCATTGACATGGTTCATTGGGAGTAACTTAGTAAAGTTTTAGTTTGATTGCATCTTACAGTGAACAAGGTGAAATTCGCGAAAGATGGAGATGAACATGACAATGGAAATTCATTTGCAAAAATCAGAGAAAAGCCACATCAATGGCATAGCACTTGGCGTAAATGATGAAGAGTTCAAGAAAGAGATTTTTGAGATGAAGGCATGGCTTGACGTATTGATGGAGCTGCTACAAAATCAGAAACATGGATGGATAATGAAGAAGATAGCTTGATGGCCAATCAAGCATTTGATTGCAAGGAGAGAGAAACATAAGTTGAAAATTTTTGTTAAGGGAAGCAGAAATCTGAAAAACTCCAGATAACCGAGATGAATGTATGCATTTGTGAACCAGAACAAGGATCGATGCTTGAGGAAAAAATCAATTGTCGAGACTATAATGCCTTATGTTTTTAAATCTAAAAATTGGTGTGTGGATGCAAGGTGTATTGCAGATGATAATTTTATTTCATACAAGGATGACGACCAATCTCTTGAAATGATTTATGAAAGAGATCGTAAAATGTTGATCAAATGTGAAGAAGAACTACAATTGCTAGAAAAGATGTTGATGGAAACTAAATCCAATCAAACTGCAAATAAGGAAGAGAAATGTTCGAGCAGTGAAAATGTGGCACCTGAATGTAATTTTCATATTTAATGTTGATGAATATAAATTGATGTTCCCAAATAACAACAATAAATTTCAGCGGGAAACTAGATTGGATATTGAAATTGAAGAATTGATGAAAGTGCATAAACCAAGATATAATGAGATGACGCAAAAGGACAACAATAGGATACATTTGATTACACAAGTATACATAAGAAAAAAAGGAGGATAATTACAACATAAAGTTTGGAAGCCTGGAAGACCGGAAAAGACAACTACATAACATCAACAATGTGACAAAGAAACGCATTTACTGCAAGTGAAAGTTTGGGATCCAGGAGGATTTTTATCATCTTATGAATACTAATAGTCGGGAGACCATGATTTTATTTTACTTGGGGAGTCTAATGCAAGTGCATCTAACCTAGCGTCAAATGTTTACTAAGGGAGTTGGTTTCCAAAGTTAGGATTTAATTATTTAATGTATTTTTCTATAGTTTTAGGAGAGAATGAGAATTATTGTAAATAGGAGAAGGTTCGAGAGTATTTTGGAAGAAGTGAGAGAATTGTGGATTAGTTAGCTCTTATCTAGGGATAATGGATTAGGTGAGAGATGTTATGGATCATGAGAGATATTATGGGATTTAGTTTAGGATCTAGAACCTACTTGGGTTCAGATTTACTTGTATAAATCTAGGTGAGCCCATGAGGCATGAAAGTGTGTAAGTAAGAGTAAGTGAGGAATGAGAGGCCACTGAGTAGGCAAAGAATTCTCTTGTAAATATTTTATTTATTTAATTAATTATTCTGATATTATGTGCATTCTTATGGTGTGGATTTTAGTTTTGTGTTGTGTGTTTGATTATTAATTTTCAGGCCCTAACCAGTTGAACGACTTCCCCTTGTTTACCACTTGGTCCAATAAGACTTCCCACGCTTCAAGAAAGGTTTTTGTGCTCTCCTAACCACGGATCCTGTAAGAGAAGATAACCAAGAGTTCACAGGCCTTCCTAAGGGACTTTATCTTGTACACATGGGTGGGTGTATGTCAAAACTTCAATGGCTCTTTCACCCAACCTTTGACAATATCTCTTGCATTCACATAGCTATGGGTGGCATAGAAATGTGAGTCCATGCACTCTACTGGCTCAGGAAAGTGATACATGCGTTGATAGTCTTCTACCAGGAACATGGGAATCTTTTTTCCGTTGGCACTGCTCAATGTCATTGTTTTCTCATAATTGTGTGAGATAATCTAGCTGACAACATCTGCGCACAGGAAGGCTGGATACCCACATGAAGCCTTGTATATTCATGACTACAGGATACTAAGATACACCTTTTAGTCCTATAAGACTTTCTCAAAGTCCTTTGTGTTAGGGTCCTATAAATGCAGTGATCAAGTGTTATGCAACCAACTCACAAAATAGAGAAGAGATAGATCAACGACTTCAAAATTAGCCTCTTTGAGGGGGAAACCTCCTTTACATTACAAAAATTAATAATTCTTGGATGATACAAATGACAAGATATACTTTCTATATATAGGAGTCTAAGGGGTCACAATCTAATTAGAGCCTACATAAAAATAATATTGTAAGGGCACAACAATAACCATAGTGAGCCTCTATGGGGCATAATAATAACAATATGGGGACTACACAAGCACAACAATACAATAAGGGGGTTGCACTAATAACAATAAGGAGATACACTAGTAGTATAGGGGCCTAACATTCCCCTCTCCTTCAAAAAAGTGTTGTCCTCAACACTTGATTAGTTATGGATGCTTTTGTATAAAATTCTGATCCTCCCATGCGAAATCTTCATCATTTAAGTTCTTCCATTTGATGAGATACTCTGAAATTGATCGATTTCATAGATGTCGGGTTCTTATTTCCATGACTGATTCATGTTCCAATTTGAGTTTTCCTTCCTCGTCGAGATACGATAATATTTTTTGAATTGTTAGCTTGTCACCTATACCTTCTTTAAGCATAAAACATGGAAAATTGGGTGCACTCAAGAAGATGCAGTAAGCTCCAATTTGTATGCCACAGTACCAATCTTTTGCAACACCTTGTAAGGACCATAGTACTTTGGTGATAATTTATTATCCTTCTTAGATTTCTTGAGGGAAATTTGTTTGTAAGGTTGTATCTGTAAAAATACCCAGTTGCCTACAACAAAACTTCGTTCACTGCGATGTTTATCTACCTATTGTTTCATTCAATTCTGTGCCAAAGTGAGGTTATTCTTTAAGAGTTGAAGAACCTGTTGTTGATGCTCAATGTGATCTTCCATTGCTTGATCCTTATAATGATTATCCAATACTTTTTGGAGATTTATAGAAATAGATGATTTCGCTGTTTGAACCTCTAGTGAACATAATTGTGCAATTATGCCCCATTGTTCTTTCTTTAGAAGATTTGTCATGCCATTAGAGCTAACTATCTTTCCTGGTTTCCCTTCGATACCCCTTATTTCAACTTTCTTTCCTTCCGAAAAAAATTCAAGAAAAATTCTTGAAAATTAAAAGCTATCATACCTGTTAGCACTCCAGGAAACTCTCCTAGGTTGTAGCTTGGAGATGCCTGGAAACATATACATCTTCAATATCGTTCATTGAACTATTGGAATGGATTGGGGTTTGGATCAAGTCATATGACTGTTCAACTCTATTTTCACTCAAGACATGCATGAACACCCTTAGCTTGACAAGGCTTTCGGCCACTAATGCTCAATAGTTTAAGGATTCAATGAATAGATGGAGAATCCTGACTGTACTAGCAGATACATACATAAACAAATATGAATGGCTAGCTACATAAAGTAAATGAAGCTTGCAAATCTGATCTATCAATGCAGAGATAAGATGACAGTTATCTGGCATTAGACACAAAAGAAAACATGAATAACCTATTCAAGTGCAAGCTTAGAACAGAGGAGAAGATGGCAATTGAACATGTAACAGGAAAAGAAGCTTGTATTACTGGAATGAAGATGAGACGCAGGAGGAATAGAGTATCCACAGTCTCCAAAAGTTGAACCCCTCTTCCTTCGAACTTTCAGCCATTTATAAGCTTTTTTACAATATGCTTGAACTCTTTGAGGCTCGAGATGTCTTAATCTATCCCCTCTGTCTTCTAACTACTTGATGCCATAACTAGACAACATGAGCTCAGAGATCTCTATTTCTAACAAACACGGTAATCAAATTCTAGTAATTTTGCCACGATGTAAGGTGGTTCACTCGCACCAGCGATGTTCCATGATCATTTCTATTGGTTTGGCTACATCGTGTTGTTGTTTTTCCCCTTCATCCATGCATTTTGTTATTTCAGTTCAACTGTCCGACTGTCAAAAACACTGACAAAGCCAACAAATTTCCTCCCTAGGTGACTGGTGGGAAGTGGGGTATGGGGGCTGTTGGATGGTGTGGATTGATAGTCGAGATGTTGGTCAGGCGGCGGAGCTATGGTGATCGTGAACGAGGGCCGTTAGATCGGGAGGAATGGGCGAAGGAGATCAATTGCCGGAGGCTTAAAGTTGTGGCGGGAGCGGAATAAGTCTGAGCCATCAGATCTTAGATGGATAGATCGAACAACTATCGGGCGGAGGAGGTGCTCGAAGGATAACACCTGTGAGCAGTTTACTCAAGCATAAATGGTTTATATCGAGCGGTCATCGGTAAAGTTCGGAGCCCGCCCGATTCATTCATCGAGCACCACGTAGCAGTGGAGGAGAGAGAGGAAACCGCTTTATCGGGTGGGTATCCCTCTCTCTTGTTTCCCGAGCGATATGCGCGATAGCTGTTAGATCTGGAGGAAATGATATAATGGTGGTGATTGGTTGAAGCGAGTGAGCGTATAACGTTATTCAGATGAAGTGTGGACTGTCAGATCAGTGGGAAGATCGACAGTGGGGGACACAAAGGTATGGGACGACCTCAAGAAATGTGCAAAGGGGCACATGTGGACAAAAAGGTAAGGTTTTCAGGGGCTATTGTGCATTAGTGCATGTTTTCATGCGCTCTGAAAATTAATAATACATGGGGGGGGAAAAATGGATTATATCACGTAGGGCCAAGGCAAAAGTGAGTTGTGTTATGATGTGAGGGTTGGGTTAGGACATGAGTGAACATGGATGGGAGTGGATGAGTGAGAAAATTGAGGTGATGGACCATATGGGAACCTCTCCACGACAACAGAATAGATCATTTCCCTCCTTTAGTCTTCAAAATAGCAGCACTACACCTCAGGGCTAACACTGGCTCCTAGTGTTCCATTGGGCATGGAGTTTATTTGCATAGAAAACAAAAATTGAAAAAACCTATTACAATATTAAGGCCTTAAAGCCTCACATGAAGTAAAGTTCCAAAAATCGCCCATTGATTGGGCCATCAAAAACACCTTCCCCCTCCAAATTGTGCAGAATGAAAATATTATTCATCTGAACTTGAGCAATGACAAACAGTCTCGTCCATAAGGCATCAAATTTACCATGGTTACCCTTCTTTTCCTTCAGTGCATCCCATTTGAGAACCCAGTCACCAACCTGAAAACTGTCCATTTTTGCCTTTCTATCAAAGGTTTCTTTGATCTTCTTCTGATGAATTCTTGACTTCTCAACCAGTTGTTCTATGATCTGCTGTAATTCAACCAAGTTGCTCATTCTTCTCGCCATGTCATTCTCTTCATACTGTTCTTCTTACAAGAATTTGGCCACAGGGAGAATCAACTGGATAGGAAAAACAACATCAGCACCATAAACCAGCTTAAATGGAGAATTTCCTATGGACTTCTTGTTGGTAACTCTATCAGCCCACAATGCAAACTTCAACTTGGAATCCCAGCTCTTTTTGTTGTCCTCCAACAATTTTTTTATTATCCTTACAAGACTCTTGTTAGATGATTCTGCCAGGCCATTGCCTTGAGGATAATATGGGGTAAAATGTACCAATTGAATTCCCATGGATTCACACGTCCACCAATTCTTCTACCCTGAAAGCTACTGCATTATCAGTGACTAGTTTGGTTGGGCAACCAAATCTAGTGAAAATATTTTCATTCAAGAAATTTATGATAACCTGATGATTAGAAATTTTAGTGGGTATAGCCTCAATCCATTTGGTGAAATAATCAGTGGCTACCAAGATCCATTTGTGATGGCCACTGGAATGTGGATTGATCTCACCTATGAAGTCCAAGGCCCACTGCTAGAAGGGACCATTGGCGTGTACTGGCTTCAAGGGCTGAGATTTTAGCTATTGTCTTCCTGCAAACCTCTGACATTTGTCACAAGACTTCACAAAAGAAAACACATCAGAGAACATAGTAGGCCAGTAATACCCAGCTCTCAGGATCTTGTGGGTTATGGTTGTCCAATATGCTAGAATGGAACTTGTGTGTGACTTCCGCAGATTGTCCTTTGTCTAGACATGTCAAGAGGATCCCTGATGGGTCTCTCCAATAAAGCAGGTTTTTATTAATGCAGAATTTGGCTGATCTGAGCTTAATGGCTGGGGCTTGACTTGAGCTATGCCCTGGAGGGACTTATAGCTTCTGCAAAAAATGAACTACACTGGAATACCATTCACAGGTGGCTAGATTTTCAGCCAAATACTGATTCTGCTCTTGCTCTTCTACTGCTTCCTCTATCTGCTCACCTCTTGAATTTGAACCCATGCAATTGATGTCTAACAAATTGAAATTTTCCTCAGCCACAAGCTTATCCAAGCGTTGGCCTTTGACAAAATTGGTGGGTTTCACCTCTATGTTGAACTCTATGAATTTTGCAATCCATTTAGCTCTCTTTCCATCAATATCTGGTTGAGTTAGGACATCTTTTACTGAGGCTAAAGGTACTTACGCAACCAATTTGGAATGCAGAATATAAATTATGAATGCCTTTAAAGATTTTATGAGAGCATAAGCTTGTTTTTCAATAAGGTCATACCTTAGTTCAGCATCCCTAAGAGTTTTGCTGAAAAAGGCCACAAGGTGCTCTACACCTTCATCATTTTTTTGTAATAGATCTACTGCAAGTGTATCATAAGAGGCAAAAGAGAAGATATAAAACTCATTGGTACAATCTGGACTCATTGGAGTGGGAGCTTCCATGATAGCTTTTTTGATGGCTTCAAAAGAGCTTCTTGTGCCATTTGTCCATTTTATTTCTAATCCTTTCTTCAGCATGGAAGTGATGTGCTTCACTAGCTCTGTAAAGTTTGGAATAAACCTCCTGACAAAGTTAACCTTACCTAGGAAAGATTGAATGTCCCTTTTTGAACTTGGGATGGACAATATCTAAATTGCTTGAACTCTCGCTAGATCGATCTTCACACCTTCAACAGAAACAATATGTCCCAGAAGTTTGCGTTCTTCTAGAGAAAACTGTGACTTCTTTGAGTTCACATAAATTCCAAACCGTCTATACTTTAGAAACACCTTCTTCAAATGCTGCAGATGGTCCTTGTGACTGCTGGAAAAGACTGTTATGTCATCAAGGTAAATAAGGAAAAACTTGTCCTTCTCTCCCACAAAGGCTATGTCCATGGCCCTCTGAAAAGTAGCCTCAGCATTCATCAGTCCAAAAGGCATCTTGGAGTACATGAAAGTGCCCCAAAGAGTAGTGAAGGCAGCCGTTTCCTGATCTTCTGGGTGTACAACAATCTGATTGTAACCTAAAAATCCATCTAAGAAAGACATGACTCTAGCCCCTGAACCTGTTTGCAGCAAGTGTTCCATCTTAGGCAGGGGGTAGTTGTCTTTTTTAGAGCATTTGTTGAGATTCCTGAAGTCAACACAAATCTTGATTTCTCCATTCTTCTTTCTTACTACCACAAGGTTAGCTATCCAATTTGAATACCTTAGGGGAACTATGATCTTGGCATCCAACAGCTTCTTGATTTCCTTTTCAATCAAAGGCAATAAGAGAGGGTTGATAGGTCTTAATTTCTGCTTAAAAGGGATGGTGTTCTTCTCCAATGGAATCTTATGCTGAATGATGCTGGTATCATAGGCCCTAAGATCACTGTACTCCCAAGCAAAAATATCAGCAAATTGTTTCATCAGGGTGCAATACTTAGAACTTTGGGTAGAAGACAAGTGAGTGGACAGATTTATGCACTTTGGATGGGCTGGACTCCCTACATTATGTCTATGAACTGCAGTCTCATTTTCCTTTTTGGCAGACTTATAAGGTACATCATTATGATAAAACAACTTCTCTAGGGGCACTAATCCTTTGGGTATATGGTTACTAGGCAGCTGAACAATGCTATCCTGACCAATCTCATCCTTTAGCTTGGACTGGTTGCATTCTTCAATGGTTTCATTTTCTTGGTCAATGTGCATTTCAAAAAATTCATCAATGACTTGTAAAAAGCTATTAATTTCATCATCATCATCAAAAACTTTCCAGTATTTGACATTGTCAGGCAGAGATGGTCTATATTTCACCTAAGCTTCATAAGTCAATTTAGGAGGCAAAGGAGGAATAAATGTGCTAGCAGACACAACAAGGGAATCAACAAGCTGGTTCTTCATTCTACAGATGTAAGAAATGTTGAAACTATTAAAAGAACCCTTGAGCTTCCATACCTCATCTCTATATTCTTTCAGCCTTGGATGCTTTGCTTGGAAAGTTTTGTTCACCTTCTGAATGATAAGGTCTACATCTCCAAACACCTTCAGACCTTTGATGCCCATTTCTTTAGCAACATTTAAGCCCAATATCAAGGCATCATACTTTGCTATGTTATTTGTGACCTGAAAAGTTAACTTGAAAGATAAATGAATGCATTATTGTGTGGGGGACACAAGGACTACACCTGCCCCTGCAGCTTCCTTAGAGCAAGCTCCATCAAAGAACATGTCCCAAATTTGTGGGCCTTCTTCCTTTGTGATATGGCAAACTAGTTTCCTAAGCTGTGTGGAGGCCAACTGGGATTCTTCAATCTAAAGAATACAGGCTCCAAAATCAGTGTTGACAGCATATATGGGATGATTAGTGGGATTCCTTTCATCACTGATGATATAAGCCAACTGAGCTTCTTTGTATAATCTCCTACTCTCACCTCGGAAAACTAGGACAATAGCATAGGACAGATCATTTTGCAATGTTCCACCTAATCTCTTGATCCAACCTCTGGAAAGAAACATGCCAAACTTGGGGGGTACATCTTCTACCACAATATCCATCATCATGCTCTTCATGGGTAGCTGAGACAAGGTGATGACTAGGTCTTTGATTAATCCCAAACATTTCACTTTTCTAGAGTCAAAATAAAATAGGTCATGATAAGACTTGGTAATGTCAAGACCCAACTCATCCATGACAACCTTAGGCATTAGATTATGGTTGGCTCCTGTGTCCAGAAGGTAGTTGTGAAGGATTTTGTCATGAATAGTCAAAGAGACATAGAATGATGGGCAGCTGTCGTCACAATTTTCAATCATTGGGCTGAGAACAATAGCTAGTTTGTCATCTTGCAGATTTACATAATCAATGGAGGCTTGGATGGCTTTAGGCTCAAGGGCCTCGAGGATAGATCTCTTGAAGGGCTCATTCTTCACTAGTTCAATCAGAGGTATAGGTATGCTTAGCTTCTGAATTTATGACTCAAAGCTGAAAGGAGAAGGAGACTTGTCAAGGCCTCTTACCTCGTGAGCTGGAAATTTGAGGATGATGGGATCAACTGTTGGTCATTTCTGCTTATTAGTTTGTTGTATTATAGGGACAATAGCTCTCTGAACAAGAGTTTCCTTGGCATCATTCATCTTTTACCTCATATCATATCTGTGTTGATCATCAGTTTGCAGAACAGCTCCACCATCCCACTCTTGGCTGATCTGGTCATTGAATAATGACTTTTCATAGGCAGCTAAGGCCAAAAAGGAGGCACTTCCTTTGTCTTCCAAATAGTGGATCTCATCATCTTCTTAAAACTGCTCTTCTTCCATGACTAAATTCTGGAAAGGGGTCTTCACCCTTTGGTCTTCATTGGCATCTTTGCTTCTTTTCAGAATTTGTAGCTGCTCATTAGCTCTTTAATATGGATTTGGATTTCTAGGAGAAAAGGTATTAGGAACTCTTCCTTTCCTAGGGTGCTACTCAACCTTTAATTTGGAGATTTCAGAGGCCAATGACTCTATCATCTTGGCCATTTTATCTATCTTGGGATCTGAAGATGATGAAGATTTGCCCTTCTGTCTCCTTCTATCAACATTCCCCTTGAGCTTCTTTGTAGCCATACGTTTGATTCTACTTCCAAGGTTGCATCCTGCATATCAGCCAAGGTAGCACATCGTCTCTCCCTCAACAATAGACAAAAGTCAGAATCAAAGGCAATGACATAGGTGAGTTTAGCAGAGGTAGAGATGGGTTTTACTTCAACTGGTATCTTACTATACATGCGGTTAAACCTCTTATTAAAATTAGAGAACAACTCACCAATTTCCCTCTTTAAGTTTTGAAACTCGGTGTGGTAGTAGAGTATATCCTTCTTATTCCCCCCAATGCTTTATGAATGCATCATCTAAAGCCTCAATATCTGCTATAGACCTTGGGGTTAGTTCTCTGAACCATTTTCTAGCCTCCCCATCTAGACTTTGGACAAAGGCTCTCATCCATACATCAACTTCACTAATGTCCAAGTTATCAACATAGCTATAGAATGATTCAAGATGTTCCTCAGTTGTAACACCTTCAGTCCCAATGAACTTAGGCATATACTTCTGATATTCTCCAGTAGGCATGGCATTCAAAGGAGTGGGTAGTACTAGAGGTCCATACCTAGCAGCTATGATTCTTTCCATTTTGGTAGGTGCTTGTGGTGTTGCCATAGCTGTGGTGGCTGTAAGTGTACTGGAACTCTGAATGACAGAGGGTTGAGGAGTGACTGATAGGAGTAAAGGAGTATGGTGGATAGGAGGAGAGGCTTCCTTTGGGCTTACAATGAAAGAAGAACCTAAAGAATAAGGAGCTCTATGAATCTCTGAGATTTTTTCTTCATTGCTAGTATTAGATGCTATACTCTCGACATGTATTTGTTCTATTACATGATTTTCTTGAAGAGATATAGAATATTGTTTAGAGTTACCTAAACCTAATGCTCCTTTCTACAACGCCTTTCTTTCTTTGACGATTTTTTTAGGGTTAGGTACTGGGTCAGCTTGTGGCTTCTGAGGATTTTTCCGAGTATGCCTCACAAATTGAGCCAGAATTATGGAGTGGAGTCGCTAAGAGGTTCATCCTCCAGTAGATTCGCCAGATAGATGACTACAACCCAAATAGTGTATAGACTTTGTCTATCATCAAATCTGGATCTGTGCCATCCCCTAGGGAAGCTGAGCTTTAGTCTCCTCTCCCCTGCCACAGCGCCGATTTTTGTTAGCACTCCAAGAACTCTCCTAGGTTGTAGCTCGGAGATGCCTGACAACATATAAATCTTCAATATCATTCTCTGAACTATTGGAATGGATTGGGGTTTGGATCCAGTCAGATGATTGTTCAACTTTGTTTTCACTCAAGACATGCATGAACACCCTCAACTTGACAAGGCTTTCGACCACTAATGCTCAATAGTTTATGGATTCAATGAATAGATGGAGAATCCTAAGTGTACTAGCAGATACATACATAAACACATATGAATGGCTAGCTACAGAAAGTAAATGAAGCTTGCAAATCTAATTTATCAATGCAGAGATAAGATGACAGTTATCTGGCATTAGACACAGAAGAAAACATGAATAACCTATTCAAGTGCAAGCTTAGAATAGAGGAGAAGATGGCAGTTGAACATGTAATAAGAAAATAAGCTTGTATTACTAGAATGAAGATGAGACACTGGGAGGAACAAAGTATCCACAGTCTCCAAAAGTTGAACCCCTCTTCCTTTGAAATTTCATCCATTTATAGGTGTTTTACACTACTCTCGAACTCTTTGAGGCTCGAGATGTCTTAATCTATCCCCTCTATCTTCTAACTACTTGATGCCATAAGTGGACAACATGAGCTCAGAGAGCTCTGTTTCTAACAAACACGATAATCAAATTCTGGTAATTTCACTACGTTGTCAAGTGGTTCACTCACGCCAGTGATGTTCCATGGTCATTTTTGTTGGTTCAGCTACATCGTGCCGTTGTTTTTCCCCTTTCGACCATGCATTATATTATTTCAGTTCAGCTGTCCGACTGTCAAAAACATTGACAAAGCCAACAAATTTCCTCCCTAGGTGACTGGTGGGAAGTGGGGTATGGGGGCCATTGGATGGTTTGGATTGACGGTCGAGATGTTGGTCAGGCGTCGGAGCTATGAAGAATAGGAGTAGCAACACTTCCATTTTTATTGTTGTGAATGATAGACTTCCTTATTTCCATAATTTCGCTTTCAACTTTTCTTGCCACCCTAAATGCCTTCTCCAATGAATCAGGTTCCCAAAGGAGAACTTCATGTTGGATGTTATATTTTAAAGTCCCTATGAAGACATCAATCCTATGCTTCTTTGGAATATCGATTACCCTAATATTCAATTTTTGAAAGTATTCAATGTGCTCCGCCATTGAACCCTTTTGGTTGAGATTTCTCAATTGGATAAAGAACATGTTGCTCTTTGTATCTTCAAAATGTTCTATCGTTTCCTCCATAAAAATGGACCAGGTGACAAGTGGTTTACAAGAAAAAAATCCATCTATACCATACAAACTGATTAGATTCTAAATATAAAGATGCAATACGTACTTTTTGTGAGGGTTGCATATCATGTAGATCAAAATATTGCTCCATTTGTAGTATCCAAGTTACTGGATCCTTGCCATCAAACTTCCTCATATCTATCTTTGGAATGTGTTGGTTCTTAAACCCCACATTGGAGTCTCTAAAATCGTAACTAATATTCCTTTTGTCTTCATCATGATTTTCATGGATTGCCTTATCACCACTGGGATGCCTTTCTTCTAGAAACTTTGCCAAAGCTTCCTTCAACCCCTCTATCTTGACATTCAACATTTCTTCCATGTCTTCTTTTAAACCATCATTCAAAACTCCCATGTCCCTTTTAATACCATCTATCTTAACATTCATCATGGCTTCCAATTCATTTTTCATCACTTTTTGCGAGAGTGAAATTTGTTGCACTTGGTCGAGTAATTTTGATATATCATGTTGCATTTCTTCCTCTTATGCATGTGTCATAGTAGATCTTTCGGGTTGCTTACTAGTTATTTCCATTTTCTTTCTTCGGGGCATAAATTAATTATAATTAAACTTCACTATGCCCTTTGAATCACTTCAAACTAATTTTTCAAACAAAACTTACACAAATTTTTAAAAAGACTACACACCTTTTTTCACTTTGTAGGATCTCGATATTGAATCTGGTGTATCTTTGTAATTTCATATCTCCAAGGTCTGAAATTTCGTCCTATGGTAGCCCTCTGATTCCTATTTCCAACCCCATAATTATGATTGAGATTGGATTCTCCAAGAAATAGTTATGCCCAATCTCCCACAATGATCTAAAAGCGATACCCAACAAATTGCATCCCGTCCTATTTTTGTTCTTTTTTATGAAATTTGAATCTGATTCTCAGAGAGAAAGTTATGATGATTTTCCCAAGGTCACCTTTTTGAGATGGAATTCGAAAGCTTGCAAAAACCCTAAATTCCCCAACTCATATATCGGAAAATATAGCGAGACAAGATCTAAAATTCGTACACGAAGTTCATCAAGATTTTGGCTCCAATGGGTGTTAATTTCAGCTTCTGAAGCTTCATAAAAAAAATGTATGGCGAAAATTCAACAACGACCTATTTGGAGCAGTGAAACCCTAGAATCCAAATCTCTGATACCAAATTTATGCAATCAGCTCACAAAATAGAGAAGAGATAGATCAAAGACTTCAAAATTAGTCTCTTCGAGGGGGCAACCTCCTTTACATTACACAAATGAACAATTCTTTGATGATACAAATGACAAGAACTTCATTCTATATATGGGGGTCTAAGGGGTCATAATATAATCAGAGCCTACATAACAATAATATTGTAAGGGTGCAACAATAACCATAGTGGGCTTCTATGGGGCACAATAATAACAATATGGGGACTACATGGGCACAACAATACAATAAGGAGTTTGCATTAATAACAATGGGGATACACTAGTATTATAGGGACCTAACATCAAGGCATGATTATCTAGTTATTTATCCCAATGGGATGTTGTAAATTATTTTTCATGTTAAGTTGTTTAGCTTTTGAAAAGAAAAGAAAAATAGAAAAAAAAAAGAAAGAAAAAGAAATTATGAAAATGAAAAAAAATAAAAGTGGAATAAAGAAAAATAAATAAAAATAAATACGCAAAGGGGCGCACTAGTTTAAATGTCGCCATAAGTTTAATTATGTTAAAGTTTGATTAATTATCAATAAAATTTGTTTAAAAGTCTGAAATAACAGTGGATGTGACTTTGTGTCGCTTTCAATAAAGTGTTTCCATCTTTGGAAGGTTGAGATTGTCCCCACTTGGATCAACAGTGGGGAACGATGTTCGGACCCCCCCCCCCCCCCCCCCTTTGGGGACCAACCCCTTTTAACACTACTGCCTCTACCCCCCTTTTGAAAACCATGATCCACTACCTCCCACGCCCGCCTACTCCCACTCCATCCATGATGCACCACCCGTCATCCTCCCAAACATCCATGTCACCCTACCGTTGGCTATTAAATTCTCTTGCAAACAGTCATATAGATGTTGGCCATTAAATTTCTCCTGCCAACGTATAATTTCATTAATACCACGCTCCAAAATGGTAATATTTCCATTAGTCACCCTCATTTGTCACTTCAAAAATACCGTATTACCCTACATTATCTCCTTTTCCATTTGCTTGATCTATGCAGGTTAAGACCGAAGTTTCCAAGTCCACCAATGTTCTCTCCAATAACATTCCTCTCCTGCAACCAATCAATTACATCATGGTAACATTGTTTTATTGAGCTTCCATTACAGTTAAAAATGTCTTCTCATAAAGGAAAGGGAAAAATGATTGTCGAGAGTCTTGTTTTGCCTCTCGTCCATAATTTAGATGAGTTCCCTTTGGTCGACACCCAGTACAAAATAGAAGAAACCTAGTGTGAGTTCGATGGGAAAATAAAACATATGTAGACAATAGTGATGAATTCAGTATATGGGAATCATTCTTGCCTCAGTTTACTTTGCCCCTAACTGATGTTTTCCATGAATTCGTTACATGGTTTCATTTTAGGTATCTCCCTAGCCAACAAGTTGTAATAGCCCATAATAATGAATTTCTATTCTCAATTGCACCAGAAGCCATATGCCAAGCCCTTCAAGTTAATCCCCATGCTCCCTTGCATCCTTTTTCCACTAATTCACTCATGGAAATATACCAGAAACTCACCTTCTCTCAATGAGCCCACATCTTTGAGTCTTTTCTGCGTGAGAATTCCAAATTGCCCAGACATAATCCCCCATATTTTGCTTCCATTTTCCCTGAGATGTCAAGGCATGTTATTTGTATGGTTACTTTCCTAGAAGCCATTAGTTATCTTTAACTATAGTTAATACCTATCAAGTGTTACCTATGATTAGTTTCTGAAATTTAAATTTGAAAGTGCATTAAAACACGAGTCAATCCTAGTATATTTGATGTTGTTCTATTAAGCATATAGGTTAAAATTTTAGTTGTAGAAGATGGATGAACATGGAAGATCTCTATTAGTTATTCATTGTACGTCCTTAGTCAAAAATAATTCAGAAGAATATTTGTTTAGAAATTTTGTCGATCAATTTTTGTATGCATCCTTGTGTCTTCTTAGAAGCGATATTATACCAAGGATTTCACCTGAGATCATAAGAGTTTTTCATCTTACATAACAAGCTAAGGTTGGAGACTGGTATATTTACCAGAATTATACATAAATTCAAATTTATGGATGTGAACTCCCTCCTTATAGGTTGGTAGTTTTTGTACACATTAGAATTTTAGCTTTGGAGTATATCAGGCAAATGTTAAACATGGATGACCTGCATTTTGTGTCAAGAAAGCAGAAAGCACAGTTTAAAATGAAGGCACATATTGGTCCTTACATTTTCAACACCAAAGCAACAGCAAAGGAAGTAGATGAAATACTAAATAAGATGAATTCCAAGATGAGTTATGTATGGCCTTATGATCCATTAGGGATAATTTCAAAATTGAGAGTTGAGCAGAAGACAACACCATATTCACATACACCTAGACCAGAGATAGAGCAATATACCAATCAAGAGGAGTGGACAGAGAATACACTGCAAGAGGCTGAAGATATTGTTAGTCAAACATCTATACAAAATTCTTTGTCAGTCAAAGGACAAAGAAGTCAAGAGATCAATGGAAGTATGTCTCCAACAGATTTAAGGTCTCAATCAGCAGACTTTCATGTTTTCAACAGGAGAAAGAAATATCCAAAGATCAATACTAAGAATGATACTAAAAGTGATACTTAGATAATAAATATTCAAGAGGAATAGTTAGAAGAAAAGGGCTCGCAGGAGCAATCCACAATTGTTTTGATATATATTCCCACCACTTCATTCCCATATGTTGAGGAGACAACAGAGTCACCTATGTCTTCTACATCTCAAATTGTAACACAAAGGAACCTTTCTTTCCAGGTATAGGGAAATTAAGAAGAAAAATGAAGCATTCAAGGCCACTACTTGTACAAAACTTTGGAAGTAGAATTATACTACTCATCACAGGTTATTTTCTGCAATTGACACAAAAAAGGAATTGTTCTAATTAGAGTTGTTGGAACCTACATTTTCAGTCCCTAAAGGTGAAAAATCCTACAAAGCATTAGTATTTTATTTCGATACCAAGAATATTCATGCAATCGACCAGATTTATTTGCACAAATAAGTCAGTGAAATGATCTACTCTACTTTGACAAGTTTATCCATGGAAGCCTCCAAGCTGCAAGCCTCTCTAAACAACATGCATTCATAGCTAAAGATAGAACGAATGTCATCTTTGGCCAAAGACACCATAACCAAAGGCTCTCGGGGATTTGGTAATTAAACTAGGATATGATCCTAGTGACATCAAAGCAGTTGAGGATATGATAAAAAATAAAAATGCAGATATTCAGACTTTAAGAAAGCAACTCAAACTTCCAACCACAGAGCATCCACAAACCAAATAAATCACTTAGCTGGAGACAGAGAAGGAGAAATCATTTAGGTTGATAGTTGAACAAAATGTTCAAATTTAGAAGATGGAGACAGATATGGAGGCACTTCTAAAAGAAAAGGAAATGTTAGCAGCTATAGGTACACTAGCACAACAAACAACACAACTTCAACAAAAAGGGAAGAAACACCCATTGTATATTCTTATGAAAATTTAGTCAAATTTTTGGGATATTTATCATTTAATAACCAAGAAAATGAGAGATTATTAGCATCAATGAGAAAAATTGAGAATAAAATCAAGGCTGACAATGCATATTGTTATGAAACCAGCTCACAAAAAGATAGAAAAGATAGATCAACGCCTTAGAATTCAGCCTCTTCGAGGGGGAAACCTCCTTTACATTACACAAATGAAAAATTCTTCGATATACAAATGACAAGACCTCCTTTCATATAAAGAAGTCTAAGGTAATAATATAATCAGAGTTGACATATACAATAATAATTGTAGGGGCAGCAATAATAACAATAATGGCTACTATGGGGCACGACAGTAACAATAGGGGACTACATGGGCACGAACAATATAATTAAGGGGGTTGTACTAATATACAATAAGGGGGTTTACAACTATAGTATAGGGAGCCTAACATATGCCCCTCTCGCTTCAAAAGTTTGTTCCTCATTAACGCTGAGTAGTTCTTGATGTTTCTGTATAAAATTCTTGTCCTCCCATGTGGAATCTTTAGTGGGTAAGTTCTTCCACTTGATGAGATACTCTAAAATTGATTGATTTCTTAGTTGTCGGGTTCTTGTTTCTGTGACTGCTCCAGGTTCCAATATGATTTTTGTTTCCTCGTCAAGTTCTGGCAATATTGTTTAAACTGGGATCTTCTGCAACTTTTCAATGAGTGGCCACACTTATTCATCCTTCTTCCATCCATCCATTGCTTCATTTATCCAACCTGGTTGGATAATAGAAATAACACAAAACGATGCTTCCACATCCTCATCCTTTCTTGAGAGTGCATCTGCAACAACATTTTACTTCCATTTCTTGTATATGATTTCGAAGTCATAATCCAACATATTTGCGACCCATTTTTTTTGTTCTTCTAAAGATAATATTTGTTCTAAAAAGTATTTAAGTCTATCATGATCCATTTTTACCTTGAAGTGTCTTCCCATTAGGTAAGGTCACCATTTCTTAAGTGCATGTAGTATTGCCAACATTTGCTTCTCATAAATATCTTGCTTGAGATGTAGCCATAAAAATACCCAATCGACTACATCAAAACTTCTTTCACTACGATGTTGATATGCCTGTTGTTTCATTTGATTCTGCACCAAAGTGGTGTTATCCTTTAAAAGTTGGAGAACTTGTTGTTGATGCTCGATGTGATATTTCACTGCTTGAATATTTTTCTTCTTGATATTTCCTTATATCTTGAGAGTTTGAGGAGCGGTAATTTATTCCAATGCATTACAAGATATGGTCAGATTCATTTCTTGATGCTCGATGTGATCTTTCAATTTTTGAACATTTTTCTTCTTGATATGTCCTTCTATCTTGAGAATTTGAGGAATGGTAATTTCTACCAATGCATTACAAGATATGGTCAGATTAATTTCTTGATGCTTGATGTGATCTTTCACTTCTTGAACATTTTTCTTCTTGATATGTCCTTCTATCTTGATAGTTTGAGGAGTGGTAATTCAGGCCAATGCATTACAAGATATGGCCAGACTCATTTCTTCTTTCTCGATGTGATCTTTCACTTCTTGAACCTTTTTCTTCTTGATATGTCCTTCTATCTTAAGAGTTTTAGGAGTGGTAATTCTTGCCAATGATTTACAAGATAT
>APFE030321406.1:30618-66943 GCA_000404065.3 Pinus taeda
CAGATATAAGGTGGAAACCCAATGTGGGTGAAAACCACCTGTTGCAATATGTCTCTATCTTCTTCCAAATTAGAAACTCCTTTTACAATGGTCTTGTACTGGTGCAGTCCTTTACCAGTACGCAGGCTGCAACCTGCAGAGAGCTACAATTATCTCTCGTTTTCTAGTCTCTCCTGGAAGGGAGCTACAACCCCCTATTTTTTTTTTTTTTTCAAGGATCACTTTTCATAAATTTTCAAACTGGATCCATATACATCAAATGATCATCAAGTACATGTAAATTACACAGTCAGCTGTAGTAACCAGATCAACAATAACAGAACTAAACCCAGAACACCTTATCAACAGAAAAATTCAGTCAACAGAAGATCTTAAGACAGATACGCAGTTTTCCTTTCATCAGCCTGCGTCGCTACGCACTTCACCCTCTGCTTCTCTGCATATACCTGCAGAGCTCCTTCTGCTGCACTGCGTGACCACGCACTACTTCTTCTACTGCGCTGCGTACAGTACGCACCCAAATGCACTATCGCGCCGCGTACTGCCACAGTAGGCACGCACCCAGGAATACTATCACGCCACGTACATTTACTGTGCATACGCACCTGAACCACTGCTGCTCTGCGTACCCACGCACTGCACCTTCGTCACCTATGTGTACCCACGCACTGCGCCTTTGTCGCCCCTGCATACCCACGCACTTATCCTTCTTCTGCTCTGTGTGCCCCACGCACTGCACCTTCGTCGCCTCTGTGTACCTCTGATTAGGGCCGAAATACAGTCAGATGCTCAGATCTGATCTTGCGCTCAAGAGATCACCCTTCACAGATTCGCTTTTAACTTCTCTTTTATAGATCAAGCTTTTAAACCGAGAACCCAATATTTCAGATCTTAAGATATTCAACCCAAAAGCATACTCAAACCAAATGATCTCCTTTGCTTTATATAGGCAAGCTCTTCCTCAAATCATGGACCAATACCATGGGCCAAAACCATAATAATACAATACCGTCGGCTAAATACCAGGGGTTAAACATAAGAAACCCCACGTGTGCACACTTTTCTGCCTTGAAGTGTGTGCACTGGGGTACGCACCTCATGAATGGGTAACCTGTGTGTCTAGACGCGGTCCCTACACGGCATACCTGCGGGTACGCATCTTCTGAACTGTTCTCCTACGTACTCCTTAATTTTCATCATATTGAGAGCCTTGCCATGAGTGTTGCCATCAAGTACAACATCTGTAACATATAACCTCATCAGAAACATAATGCCAACATTTCTCTATCCCTAGTGAAGAAAGATGGGATAAATTGTTGGACCTTGTTGAGTGAAATCGAACAGAAATCCTACAGATTGGGAGTGGTCAAACAAAAGAAGCATAAATGTAGCTACAGTTGACAACAACACTCGTCAAAGTGGGAACAGAACATTCAAAATAGTCCAGCATTGCTATTATTTTGTTCTATTTTTGAAATATTTATACCTTTTGATAGATATTATTTTGTAAATAAATTTATTTTGAAATATGAATTGAGTTTGATACCAACTATATATGTATTTTGTAAAATGATTTAGAAAGGGTTGGATTATGCAAAAAGAGAAGATTTTCTTTGATCGTAAGCAGTGATCTATATTTTGAAGTAATCAATTCAGAAATATAGAAGCAATATTGTTTCAGGATTCTTGTGTTAAATAAATGGTGATGTTTTCCTCTATGTTAATGTGTGTTTCCTTCTATGTTTTCATATGGATGTTGTTTCCTGATTGTTGCAAGAATATTGAGAGATGAATTTACTTACAGTACTTTGGTCTAGCTTGTTAAACAATCTTAATTTTTTCCTTCCAAGATTAAATATAAAATTCATTTAAGTATTCTTTATATTTAATTTAATCTTACTTCATATTCATCTATTCATACCACACATAATTCACAAGATCCAGGAGTTTTCCTGCCTCTCCCTTTTTTAGCTACCCTGCTTATTTGTGATTGATTACTGAATATTTTTATGACTCCATGCCCAATGGAGTTTTCTTTCATTTTACAACCAAAACTTTAAAAAACCTATCTTGACCTTTCATGCCCAGCATAAGATCTAAATATTAAGATTAAAATCATACATAGAGAGCCCTGTCTGAAGCTGGAAGGGCTAAATCCCAGCTTTAAAAGTGGTTTTTGGTTACCTCTGCAATTTCCTTTTCAACCTAGGAAAACTATAGAGTTCTAACACTTTTCAAAAGAATCTTTAACCTGCTTCCATGTCAGTGATGATCCCTTTTCTATAAACAGTTGAGTATTTGCATACATTGGCAAATCTATTGACGCTTGTTGAACAACTTCCCCAGTACTGCTTTCAGTGGTTTTCTTTGAACCAACTCTCTTAGGTGCCATGGTAACAGTGACTACTGGAGAGGTGCTCAGCAACTGTTGTTCATGTGGAATAGAAAAGACACTCATGGCAAGCAAATATCAGTCTTAAGCAAATCTACTTACAAAGCAAGTTCAAGCAGGAAACTGGCCATTTAACGAGAAGGATTACGCAATTATCATTGGAAAGAGGGATTAGATGCCTATGGGAACTGTCACTACACATTCCCAATAGCCAAGGTCAAATCTTATTGCTCGAAGTTGAGCAATGCACATTTCATCCTCTGTAGAGGTTTAGGAGAGACTGTGCATTACGTAGTCTCAATGGCCAAGATGACATGTTGGCTCTTGGAACTTCAAAGTGTACAATTGGATCCATCTTGGACTTAGCACTATGTAATTCTAGAGGCCAATCTTGTGGCTTGAGCCTTAGGATTGTGTAGTGCCCATTTAAGAAAAGTAAAAACCAGCCAAGGAATGTGCAGATATGCCCAAGGGAAGTGTGGAAAACAATCAAATATGAAAGATAGTGTGATATTGAGTGAATATTTGACTAAGTATGAATAAATCCATGTGAATCAAGTGCATTAATTAATCAAATGGAAAGAAAATCAAGTATGTGAGGAGAGTCGCTGCAATGATGACCATAGGTGAAAAAACAGGAAAACTAATGTACACTTGGGAAAGGCAATATAAAAATTAAAAAAACACTTCTACAAGTTAAAACAAGTTGAAATGCCAGCATATATGAAAAGAAATAAGTGAAACAACATTCACACAAGAAAAATGACAAAAAGCGACAAGAAAAAGCAGTAAAAGATGATAAAAGTGAAACTCACGCGGAAAAGCGACGACGATCGCACTGAAGGTTCCTTGATCTCCTCAAGAATGTTAGAGATCCAAGATTGAATGTTAAAATGAGATCTAAAAGCATCGATTAAATAGATTTCGATGAATTAGGGTTTATGACAAGCATGCCTAAAATCAAGGAAAAAGTGACACTTGGTGGAAGTTTCTAAAAATAGTGCAAGTGCCTCCTTCAGGATACTAAATATAGATCCCTATTTTTTAGGGATGCTATTTTCTTTTTCTTCTTTTTTTTCCTTTTTCCAAGGAAACTTTCCATGCACACTACCAGGAAAGATTGCACATTTCTAGGGAACTGGGCAACTTTTTGGCTTAGTGCATTGTGCAGTTCTTGAGCTTAGTGAGGGATTGTGTAGTTTTTGGGATCAGTGTTCGGATTCCTTCCATGAATGCACATTTTCTAAGCTCAAGGATGACTACCAGTCAAGACTGTGCAATTCCCATCATCCAAGCTTCTTTCCCTTAAGGATTGCTTTGTTTCTGGAGGCAAGCCCAAAACTACTGTGAGACCAAGTTGGGAGATCATCTTGTGACTTAGAAAGATCATCTAAGTGAGAAAATAGAAAAAAAATGAAAATATAAGTCTCAGTCAAAGCATGAATACCTAGATCAATGCAAGATGATCTCCTATGTATAAGAAGGAAGGATCCAAAATCAAAGCATAGGAAAAATTTTGGAGGGTGTTGTAGCCACTACAACACTTATGACACAATGGTAGAACTCCAGCTCTGTGTATGGATCTTGTCTCATGCAAAACAGTTCTAACTCTTCTGAAGGTTTTGTCTAGTTCATTGGTTACCACAACTTCTTCACTCATCTTGAGTTAAATATATAGTCCTTACCATTCTCTTCATTGGCAACACACATACCAACCCCAGTCAAACCTGAGTTGTTTCGATTGGGGCGGAGGAGTATATAAATGCACAAGAAAGAGGCATTGTCATAATCTTAGTTTTCATCTCTAGTGTTTATTCACTACCAGAAGGCCTGGATAGTGCCTCAGCAGAGTCACTTCAGGAACACAAGCATTGGTCTGTTTCCCATGAGCCTCGATAGTACCTTGGTAAAGTTTCTTGCTTCACCTCTCTGCGTAGGAATCCTTTCTCTTCTTTCACCCTTTATTTCATTTTTCATTTTATTATTTTTATTTGTTTAGAGAACTGTGCATAGGAACTTATTTATTTCATGGGGCAGAAGAGGGATCTCAACTTATTAAGAGAATAAGAGGTTGTCCCTTCAAAGAACGATGTTTATATACACCTCTGACATACTTGTTATGGTTTTCCTCCCCTCCTTACTCTACTTGAATTAGTTGACAAGGATTAACCAAAAATAGAAGACTCATTAGAGTAGGTGGTACTAGTTGAAACTGCAAGCATCGTGATTTCACCATGACTCTCTATGAAAGGAACATATTTTCCATCAGAGTATCATTGGCTAAAAGAAATGAAATATTCACATAAAGAGAGGGAATAACCAAGCTTTGATAGCAGTACAACCTCCTCTCACTGGGCTTGTCTGAGAAGCCAAACACAGTCTCATGCAGAAGCTAACCTATAACTGAAAAGAAAACAGACGAAAGGAAAGAAGCATAGTAAAAGTGAAACAAAGTAAAGAAAATCAAAGGAGAAAACAAAGAAAAGAAAACTACTCCTACTCCTAACCTAAACAGAGCATAGGCTAAACTTACGTAAAGTAATACTTCCAATCTAGCCACTAGCGCATTGGCTAGCCTATTTAGGTGAGGGAATGCATGTTAAGAAAGATAAGACAATGCAAACCAAAATGTTCGAAGTTTGAAAGAACACGCAGAAAAGTAGAAATGAAAAGTGCATGAAAGACACTTTGCGGATGTACCATGGTGTTTAAACACACTGCGATTTGAAGACATAAAGGCACAAACTTTTAAACTTGAAAGATGAACGAACATGAAGAAAGAAGAAAAAAATCTTTGCAACCTTGCTCACCACATACGACTCCTCCAATGAATGAGTGATAGGATCATGTGATACAGATGGAGGATGTGAAAATTTTAAAATACATTGATTTTCAATGCGTACGAGAGAGTGATGAGGAGCCTGGAAATTTTCAACACATTTTTTATTGGTAGTGGGACTGATCTCAAGACTACCAGAACTTGAGATAACTATCATCTCGGGTTGAAGTGCATCGACACCTTGGGGAGGTTCCAATTCATCAGAAGATGGATCATCAAAGATCAGTGGCCTATAAAGATCAACAATAGAAAAATAATAATTGAGATCCAATGAATCATTGAAATCATCACGACAACCATGATCAGAAAGTTCAATAGATATAGAGGCATCCTCATGATTTGAAGAATCGTAAAGAGGGGATGATGGAAAATGAGAATTTTCTCCCTCTATATCTCTAGAAAGATAATATGAGAGATTGGGAGGATCGAGCATAAAATATTTGTCCCCTCCACGCTCGGATGGAAAACTGGTATTCCACAAGTTTTGTGAATGATGGAAAGTAGTAAGATTAATAAATACTGAATTTTCACAATATTCGACAGAAATGATAGAATTGTGGAAAATGTCAGGATAATTCGGAAGAGGTGCAGACAGAAGGAGGTCATCCTCCACCACAGATTCTTGTTTAGACTCCCACACATACTCATCGAAAATGATACCACAGGTTGGGTGTTCAACACCAACCCCATCCAGAAATTGATCCATGAACATCAAAACATAGATTCGAAATAGGTGAACACAACACATCAAAATCTGGATGATCATAAGGACCAAAGTATGGAGGATGAGAAGATAAAATTTCATCACAACCATCGAAATGATTTTCCAAACCTGTGCTAGAGCGGACCTGAGGCGACAGCGCAGCTAGGGTTTCGGAGATCGAGTTAGAAGAGCCACGGAGGCGAGGTAAGGAGGCCCGGGAGGCACGAGGAGAGTTCAATCACTCGCGGGCAAAGACTAGTAGGGGTAAAAAGAAAGGCGGAAGGGAGAAGGAAATCGGGTGGGGCTGAAAGGAACCATGGACGGAAATCAGGGGAGGGGAGAGATCCCCTCCTTCAAAAACGTGGTAGCTGGCGAAACCAGTGGAGGAGGGCAGCAAGGAATATAGAAGGAGAATGACAAAGACATACCAGTCCTGGGAAGCCGATGGCAAGCAAGAATGGGGAACAGATGCTTACCTAGGGCACAGAAAAAACCAAGGTACATTATCCATAACAATAAATTGGAAGATTATCGCTGCTATATGAAGGATCATGCATTGATCTGTAAGTTTATAGGGTTTTGGCCATCTGAAAAGGATCTATCGAAATGGATTCAACTAAGATGGAAGCCAAAAGGACATATAGACCTGAAACTTGGAGCAAAGGGATTTTTTACAGTCATGTTTGCAAACCTCGAAGACAAGGAGAGAATATTTGAGGAAGGACCATACTTCATGAACAATGTTGGACTATTTATGAGGCACTGGGAAGATAGATACAACCCAGATGCGGAGAAGCTATTGGCAGCACCCATATGGGTCAGATTGTTTGGGTTACCGACAAAATTTTGGGACCCTGAGACACTGGAAGGGATTGGGAACTCGATCGGGACTTTCTTCAAAGTGACAGAATCGACCAAAAGAGGAAAGTACACATCATACGCAAGGATATGTGTGTACATGAACATAGCAGAACCCCTGCCGGAATATATAGAGGTGGAATACCATGATGAAATATGGCAGCAGCCAATAGATTATGAGCACATACCCTTTATATTCTGTAGGTGCCACGAGTACGAACATCTATACAGACAGTGCCCACAAAACAGAGAGGGGGAGGCAACAAGAATTATGGAGGAAGAAAGAAGGAAAGCAGAAGGGTCGGATATAGGAGAAAAGGGTTTCAAAGAAGTTCAGAGAAGACAAAAACCAAGATCAGAGGGAGCAAGAGGGCAACCAAAAGAAAAGAATATACCAGCTGAAAATCAGAATAAGTTTCAGGTCCTTCAGGATGAGGAAGAGGAAATAGAAGATGGAAAGAAGGTGGAAGGGGACAACGAGAATGTACCAATGGAAATCATAACTGACACTACAGGTAAAAATATAAGCCAGAACAAAGAATCAGAAGTAGAGATGGGAGAAAGCCAGGAGAACATAGTGGAACAAATGATGAAGGGATCAGACAATCGAAAAGAAAATGGGACCGAAGAGGAAAGAATAATGAAGAAGTTGCTCCAAGAATGGAAGAACCTAGATGAAAGATTCATCCTGGAATCACAGAAACAACAATATAAGGAAGCATTCCAAAAATACAAGGAGAAGAAAGGTTGTATGCCAGAGATCGAAGCAGATCAAACAGGATCTCAAGGAAATCAAAACCTGGGAATGGACGACAGTGGCAAAGGGGGCAGAAAGAGGGGCAGGCGAACAATAAATGAGACGATTCAAGCAGTGGGAGAAACACTAGTTAATTCAGGTAGAGTGATACCTCTGTTAGAGGTATTTCAACAACCTTCAAAAAGTTATAAATGATCATTACAAGTTGGAATATTAGGGGACTCAATAGTAAGGGCAAGAAGAGATATTTGAAGGAGAGATTAAAGAAGGAAAAACCTATCATAATGCTAATTCAAGAAACAAAAATGGATCAGCAACAGTTACAAGAAATTATGAAAAGGATGAGACCTGAATATGAGGTAATGGCTTAAGATGCGGTTGGTTCAGCTGGAGGTCTAGCAATTATATGGAATCTTGAGGAGGTAATTTTTGAAAACTGGATTAGCCTCCCTAGAATACTAACAGGCTTGTTTAGGTTGACAGGAATGGAGGAAAGAATTCTCACATCAGGGGTTTACGGCCCCCACTTACCCAGGGAACGGAAGGATTTCCTTAAGAATGTGCAGGTAATAAGACGAATTATCCCTGGTAACTTATGGATAATAGGAAGATATTTTAACTTGATCCGCGACCTAGGCGAAAAGAAAGGAGGTATAAGGCCACCAGATTAGAGCATGGAGGAGTTTAATGAGTTAATAACAGAACAAAGACTAGTTGATATTCCCACAACTAACGGTGTCTTTACCTGGAATAATAGGAGGGGTGGAAAAAACCAGATAGCTTCGAGGTTAGATAGGTTTCTCTTATCTGAACAAATTTTGAACCGGGATGTATTCATAGAAACGAAAATCCTTCCTGGTCTAGGTTCGGACCATTGGCCGATTCGACTAGAAATTGATATCAAGAAAAACAATGGTAAGAACCTTTTAGATTTGAGGCCTTTTGGCTCAGAAATCCCGAGTTCTTACACAAAATGGAAGAATGGTGGACTCAGAGTAGAGTTAAAGGGAAAGGAAAAATTCATACCATTCAATTGAAGCTCAAGGAAATTAAAGGTAAAATTAGAAAGTGGAACAAAGAGGAATTCGGGAACATCATGGAGGAAAAACAAAAATTGGAGAAAGAAATGGAAGATATTCAGCAGCAAATAATCCTGGAAGGAAGGGATGAAGAACAGAGTAAAGAGGAGGGCAGAATAATCAACCAGCTGGAAGAAAGAAGAAAACAGGAGGAGATTATGTGGAGGCAAAAGTCAAGGATAAATTGGCTGCGAGAAGGTGAAAGGAATACAAAATTTTTCCATCAAGCGATGATACAAAACAGACAAAGGAACCGGATTTTTTCAATTAAAAATGCAGAGGGGGAAAGGGTAATAGAACAGGGGGGAATTGAAAAAGCCCTAGTGGATTATCATAAAGAAATCCTCACTGAACCGCAAGAGGCACGGGGAGAAGCAATTGATCATATTTGCAAGGAAATACCAAAACTCATAACAATGGAACAGAACAAGGCTTTGATGAGAGAGGCTACTATGGAAGAGGTTGAGGAGGTTGTTATGAATATGAAAAAAGGCAAAGCTCCTAGGCCCGATGGGTTCACAGTAGAATTCTACCAGGCAGGTTGGCACTTCTTGGGGCAGGAAATCTTGGAAGTTGTCGAGGAGTCAAGAATTAAGCAAAATATCTGGCCAGGTATTAACTCGACCTTTCTAACCCTGATCCATAAAAGTAAAAAATCAGAGGATGCTCAAGGATTCCACCCAGTAGCATTATGTAATGTCATTTATAAGATCATAGCCACCCTGATTGTGAAAATATTAAAACCTTTACTCCCGAGTATCATCTCTCCAGAACAAACTGGCTTTGTTGAGGGGCGACAGATACTGGATGGTCTAGTAGTTACACAGGAGATGATTCATTCCCTAAATCAGAAGAAGCAGAGGGGAATGATGATAAAACTAGATCTTTCAAAAGCCTATGACCGCTTGAGCTAGAGATACCTTAGAATGGTGCTTGAAGCTTATGGTTTCAAAAAGAGATGGATCGAATGGATCTACAACATGATTTCAACCCCCATCTTCTCAATTCTCGTGAATGGTATCCCAACGAATAATTTTAATGCAACAAGGGGTATAAGACAAGGAGACCCTATCTCTCCCTTTCTTTTCATACTAGCAGCTGAAGGGCTTGAAAGAATCATCAAAAGAGAGCTCAGGGAAAAGAGAATTAAAGGCTTAAAACCATGGGGAAACAATCTGGCAATAACGCATCAACAATTTGTTGATGACATAATGCTATTCGGAGAAGTCACTATAAAAGAGGTAAGGATGATCAAGAAAGTGCTGGAAATCTTCATGGAGGCTTCAGGAATGGAGGTAAATAAGGAAAAATCTTGTACATTTATTTTTAACACCCCTGAGGCCATCAAAGCTCATCTAACTAGAACTTTTGGCTTCAGACAGGGGTACCTCCCTACCAAGTATTTAGGGAACCAGCTGGATATACACCCCACTCGGATGAAAAATTGGCAGGATGTTATAGATAAAATAAAGAAGTGCCTGACAAGCTGGTCATTTAGGTCTTTGAACATAGCCAATCGAATTGTCTTGTTAAAGTCTGTCCTGCAATCGATCCCTATCTACCCTTTGTCCATCAAAGCAGCATCCAAAGGAGTGTGCACAAAATTGAAAGAAATATTTGGAAAGTTTGTTTGGGGAGGACCTAAACAACAAAGGAAATGGGCCTTAGTCTCATGGAAAAACCTGGTAAAAAGAAAGGAGGAAGGAGGTTTGGGTATAAGGGATCCTGAAATGATAAACAAGATTTTAGGCGCCAAATTATGGTGGAGATGGTTACAAGGAGGAAAGGATGTTTGGAAAAAAATATGGGAACTAAAATATAATATGCCGGAATCAACAGAAGGTAAACTAAGAATTGAAGAAGTACCAAAAGGGTCCTCTATATGGGAATTAGCAAGTCAGAACAGAGATGTGGTCAATAAACATGCTTTTTGGGAGATTCGTGGAAGAAGCAGCGCCAAATTTTGGGAGGATGGGTGGCAGCAGAAAGACAAAATGGCAGAGATACAAATCCTATAAGAGATCCAACAGAAAGCGAAGAGGGCAGGTATGGAGTACATTAGAGACTACTGGAAAAATGAAGAGAACAATGGAATATGGAGGACTTGGAGGAAACCAGAGGAATGGTTTGAAAACATAAACCAAGAGATGGAGAAAAACTACACTAAAGAAGTAGAACTGAGAAAAATTAAAACTCGACCAGGAATGGACATCCTTAGATGGGGAAGATCAATGAAAGGGACTTTTATAGTGAAGGAAGCCTACTACTTGACAACAAAACAAGAAAGGGAAGATGGTGCTATGGATTGGAGAATAATTTGGGAAGGAAAATGGTGGCCGAAAATCACAATATTCGCATGGCTGGTCAGTAAGGGATGGATTCTAACCTGGGATAAAATCCAGAAGAGAGGATATTATGGGCCATCGAGATGCAGCCTATGTAGCAGAGAAGAGGAAAACCAGGAGCACATTCTAAATAAATGCCTTTATGCAGGAAACGTATGGGAAAAGATCAGATCGCTCTTCGGGAAGACAATGAGAGACCCAAGTAGTATTCAGAACACCATAATGCAATGGAGTAAAGGACAATTTCATAGCAAAGTAGTAAGAAGAATCTGGAACTTATCGGTAGGTTTTGTGATTTGGTTCCTCTGGAAAGAACGTAACAGGAGGATTTTCAGGGGTTAAAGCAATCAACCTGAAAGAACTTGGGAGGAGGTGTGCAAATCGATCAAGGAAATTGTTCTATCAGAGACATGGGAAGAGGAGGACTAGAGAATGAGTCAAGAAGAAGGAAGAATAGCTTCTAAATTAAATATGGAATTCAGCATGATCTACCCCACAAAAGAGAATAAAAGTAACCCTCAAGCTCAAAGCCCCAACCAATTCAGATATCCTGGAGAGCATTTCATAAAACTGAACTTTGATGGGGTGTCGAAGGGTAACCCTGGTCCAGCTGGCCTAGGAGGTATCTTTAGAGACGATGAAGGAAAAACAAGGTGGGTCTTCGCGGAATGGGGAGGCGAGATGACGAACAACGAAGTGGAACTCTGGGCGGTTCACCAAGGTTTGAGAATAGCAGTGAGAAATAGATATATGAACCTGGAGATTGAAGGGGATTCGCAGATAACGATAGGGATGCTGCGAAAACTAAAGGATGGAAAGAGTTGGGAGAAAGTTGCGAAAAGTTGGAGGACAGCGGGCATTATTCAAGATATAGCGGTACTGCTAAATAGAATCGATTACAAAATAATTAATCATGTAAGACGCAATGGAAACAGGGCTGCGGACCTCTTGGCTAATTGGGGGAGTAAAGAGGCGACCAGTAGTTTGGACAGGAGTTGGCTATCATTAGAAGCGGATCACAGCTGAGAAGAACTTAAAAACATAATCACCCAGGACCATAATGAAGCAACCACAGTATGAAAGAATGAGGACAAGACACCCGATCGGGATGAGCAATGTGGCAGGCCGGGTAATTAATATGCGACGGTGTGTCAGGCAGGTCAGAGCAGATGGGTTTCAAGAAATGATGGTCACAGGCAACTGGATCGGTGAGAAGGATCTTTGATCAGGACGAGAGGACAACAGAGTGGTAAGGGAGGTAAAGTATAACCGCATGAAGAGGGGAGGCATAAGGAAGACAGGGTGGCAAAGCGGGACGAGTGAATCTGCATGCAAAGAAACAGGAGAGAGCGGCATTAATCGGCTGAATACAGCCAGGAGAGAGGGAAGATTAGGAAGCTGAGCAGAAAGAACAGGGACGCGCAGGAAGAGGCAAAGAAGCGAGGAAAGAATGGTAGTAGAGGGGAGCAGGGCAGCAGGTAGATGGATGAGAAGCAGGGCTGGAGATGGGAACCAGGGGCGAGGGGACCAGGACGTGAAAGGAAAAGGAAAAATGGAGGAGGACACAGAGCAATTCTATATACCAGTATATGAAGTTTCATAGGGCGAGAGCGAAGACATCGAAGCCGAATTTGAGACGGCAGCACAGGGGAATGGCAACCGCGGCCGAAATGAGAAAATTGTAGGAAACAGGGCCACGAAAAGAGGACGAGAGGAAGCTAAAGGAAGGTAGGAGCCGGAAGCTGAGGAAGGGAGTGGCAGGCGGAGACGAGGACGAGGTCGTCGAGGTAGGGGAGGCTAGAGGAGGCAGGGAGTAGAAGAAGGGAGAAGCAGACGGGGTCGCTGTTGTCGAGAAGGAATAGTGGAAGATCGGGAGACCAGCGCGGAAGCGGAAGGAAGACAGGGAAGGAGGACTATTGAGACAAGGGTTCGGATAGCCGAGAGAGCCTACAGTGAGAGGACTAACCCGAAAATCAGAAGGATAATTGAGCACTGGGAGGAAGAGGCCATTCAGGCACAGTCTGAGGAAGAAATGGAGGATTGGGTGCATCTCATGCTGGATCCAGGACATACTCGAGGTCGAATGACACTATATAAGCAGTCCCTGCACCTATACTGGGTAATGAAAAGACTTATGGCCAAAGCTATGGAGCAGATAGCCTTGGAAATGGTTGAGTTATCACAGGGAATACCAAACCTGAAGAAAGAGATGAAGAACATCCTAATCACCCTGCTCATGCAGGACAAGAGGCTGGAGGATATTCAGCAGCAGCTAGAGGCGAATGGCTTGGTGATCAAGAAGGAGAAGGAACAGCAAGAGGATGCTGGGAATCAATGAAGAAAGGCATGTTTTTTGAAGTAGTTAGAAAGTGCAAATCTTAGTTTCCTTTAGCTATGTATAGGATTTATGATAATTTTTACTTGCAGTTATATGACAATAGTAACAGTTACAAGGTGAATGTTTACAAAGCCTGGAAAGATAGTTTGAAAACCTTTTATTTTTGGTCAGCAGTTAAAAACTATAGGTGGTCAATAAACCCGGTTTCCTGTTGAGACCACCTTAAGATTGTAGTGGTTTCAATTTTGCTAATAGAAAATGGTAACTCCTCAGCTTACAAAAAAAAAGATAGTCCAAACCTGCGCTGAAATTCTGGATATGTGGGGTGGGAGAAGATGGTGGTAGATCAAGGGATGAATTTTAATCTCTCCCTCCTCAACCTACGAAACAAGAGCTCTTTGATGAGAAGAGGATGGAGGGTCACTTAGAACAACAACCTTGTCCATCGTAGATTTAAAAGATCTAACAGCGAGGTATGTTGGGAGTGGTTCAAAAGATTCTAACTCATGCGGATTTTCTGAAATGTGAACAAGATATTGAAATCTTCCTGTCAAGAACTTCCAATCAAATTCATCTTTCGTAAATTCAAAACACTAATGCATGAAACGATTGTGAAAATGATGTAGTTATTCATCAGGTGATTTTCGTAATTCTAAAATTTTATTGCACATATGTTTACGATCATACATATCAAAAGTGCGAGACAGTTTTGTGACAAGATGCTCAAAATATTGTATGGAGGCATTTGTTAATGTGTGATACCATTACCTTACATGCATTTGAATGTGAGGATGAACAACCAATAAGCAACATCCTCCTAGTGGATGTTATGCTCTATGCAGAAATTAACAAAATGAGCAGCATGCTCAAATAAGGTTGTTTCACCCTCGTCATTGAATTATAGAGTTGACAAGTCATCTACAATACTTTCCGGTACTTGCAGACTTACATTTCTAGAAAAACATGTTGGGGCTGTGATTTTGGAAGAAGTCATTAAATTAGTGCAGAAATTCAAAACAGACCTCAAGGGATCAACGTCTCATTTCGCCCTCCTTCTAGCACTTGAAATGTTGACAGTGCTGGAAGCACCAACATTCAGGGGATCTCCCTGATATGAAGTCCCAACTAGACCTCACACCATTTGGAGTAGGATTCCCAGCAGTGTGTGGTATTGTTATGCCTTAACTGCAAAAACTCGCAAAGTGAAGTATGATAACTATGGATGAGAAAAATTGTGTGACCCTATGGAGAGTCAAATGCAATGCATGAAGGTTCCAACACACGAAGGTAAAATAAAGTGCGCCCCTTGGAATACTGTAATTGTAATCGTCTAGAAAGGAACACATGAGCGTAATGACATCACAAGCTAAGATTCGGAATAGTCCAAAAGTTAAAGTGATGATTTAACACAACAAAATGCATTCAACTAGATTCATACAAATGAAAATGAAATAGTTCATAAGCATAAGCGTAAGTTAAATAACATACATTGCAAATGCAACAAGAATAGCCCTACCATATTCACAACATATGCATGAAAGTGTGTTGGCTCTAATTTTATTATAAGTGAAATTTTCATTCATACATACATCATCGACGACCACTAGCCCCAATAATAGAAAATTAAAGTCAAGAACACCTACTCCTCCAATAAGTATACTTGCTCTATGATACAGAGAAGCCAAGGATCTTCACAATACTCCCAAGATCCTTCTAAGCTTAAGCCTAGCCAAAATTGTGGCTCCCAAAATAACCTTACATGAGTTATGAGGTGTTATTTATAACAAGAGGGGATGACTCTTCAACTCCCCTTTGTGACCTTTGGACTACCCTCATGACTCTTCAACTTCTTTACAAATACGACTCATTACATTAGATGATGACTCTTCATATTCCAATATTGACACTTGGAATTTCACTTACAACATAATTACAAATAATATTACATTTTATGCTTGTACCCATATAAGAAAAAATAGGGTAGAGACAACTTGACAGCCTAACAAGACAAAACACTATGATGCTTGACCTTGGGAGAAATATAGCTCAACAACCTCCACTTACTGCTTCTCAGTCACATATTGGTGCCAAGCTTGATACTGTGTGACGATGTCCCCAAACTGCATGATGGTGTCTGGCTGGAAGCGGACTCCGGCCTCCATGGAATCCAAGTACAATGTCTTGGAACCAGTTTCAAGTTTGTTCTGAAGCATTAGGAACATTGTTCTGACTTGGATGGGACAACTTCTGTATATTCTATTTATTCAACTCTAAATCCTCCTTGGTGGCAATCCATCTTAGCTTCTCCAAATACTCATCGATCTACTATCAGACTTGGTTCTTGTGTTTGGCTTTGGTGAGTGAATCGACTGAGGGGATCTGGTGTGTTCTCACCAAGAAATCCAAAATACTTAAGAACCATATGATTACATGTCATTTTGTCGCATCAAGAAAATGACCATCGGTTTGGATATTTCGCTATCCATAAATGTGTTCCACAACATCCCCTTGCAAGGCTAGAACCCAAAATATCCCAAAGAGAATGAAATTCCTAGATCCCATGGCTAAAAATCCTATTTTTGACTTCCTGCACAGCTCCCTAGTCAATTTCTGAGCATACGCAGAAAGGTCCATTAGGAACTGCGCATAAGTGTGCTTTTTCTTACACTATGGCCTATGCACATGACTTAACATGTACAAATAAAATGTAAATTCTAGAAGAATTGTTAGTCAAATCTTTCCCAGCTAACAAGCTTTGAATGGACACCTATTCATACTTGATCCCTCCCATGATGGAGCTACCTCCCTCTCTTTTTGGAACCCCTATTCCATCATTAGTGGATCTCATCCCTTAGGAAATGGATCCCAAACTTCCCCCTCCTGGCCTAGAAAGATAACACAGGTCTGGGGATTGAGGGGGACTGTTGGAAGTAGGATTATGTTGCAGAAATAAGGTTCAGAGGTTATTCATTCAAAGAGAGGGTGGGAGATTGTGAGAAGAGACTTGTAACATCAAGGCTTTGAGGTTGTAAGTTTGTACTCCATTTTATTAATATTAAAGAAAAAAGTATTTCCCGATTATGTCTTTTTTGATATCATTTGTGGGAATCCTTGATCACCCACATAGGTTATGATTGCATATTGATCAATTTATGATATATGATTGAGTTAATTAGTTCCTTTATCTCTTATGTTATATACTGGATGCTCTGACCTTGTGTATGTTTATTTCTATGTATATCTCTTTCTGGAAATCATTGGGAAGTTGTGGGAAGTGCTAGAAGGATGTCTAAAGCATCGAGGAGAAGTGAATGGTCAAAGGAATTGAAAGGGACATCATCAAGAATTTCAATTAAATATTAAGTGACCTCTCTCATATTGTTTGTTTCAGTCAATCTTAAGTTAGGGAAAGGTATAATTTATTTATTACTTGTTACTAGATTTATCTGAGGTCTAGGGAGATCACTCTTGTCTACAAGAGGTATTAGTACACCTAACATAAACATATGAGACCTAAATTCTACCAATAAAAGAGGTGAGTTGCTTGTTCTTCTAAACCTCCATTCGAACTTTCTCTTTCTCCAGCTCTACCTGTGGATTCATTTTCTTCACTAAGTCAAGTGGTGCCCCTTTGTATTGTGTTGTCCACTCTTGCACATAGGCAGTGGTAACTTCTATGTTCTTGAGAATTTTAAAAACCTCTTTTCTCTATTGTTGTAAGCCATGCAAATGGATAACTGCTTTATGTACGATGATAAACCCCTCATAAATCTTTTTCATGGTTTCTCTGAGTGTTGATACTTCATCAAGTATCACTGCTCTCATCTCCTCTAAGTAAGCCTATGCAGAAAATACATTCTATGTCGCTACACAGAGTTTTTTTGCCTCTTTCCTGGTAGTCTGCAAGTTCTGTGACAATTGCTCATTCTCAGCCATCAAATATTGAATGTTTGATCTTTTTTCTCCTACATAGGCTAATTTGGCTTCGGAAATTGCATTTGGATGCTTCCTGGTGTTTGACACTATCACCCTTTCTCTGACAAATGCAGGTGATGTGTGATCATCTGGAAAGTTATTTATTCGTGCTTGTGCAATTCTCCTTTGGAACTCATCGAATGATAGATTGTACACATCCATTACCGGATCATCATCAAGGAGAACAACACCCCCTTCCTCACTCGAGGTTGTCTCTACTACTGGAAGATGTGGGGACTGTGGGATGACCTATGATGCACTTGGCATCAATCAACATCTTCTTTTTGCAGCTCTTGTTCCATCTCCATGTCTGTCACTTCAATCAATTACTCAATCTGTTGAGAAAGCTCTTGAACCTGCATCTGTTCACCTTCCCCCTTAGTTACTGGTTGGTTTTGTTCCTACTCTTTAACCTATATCAATGTTATTTCCTCTGTCATTACACCTTGCTTTTGTTATTCTTCCTGATTCCTCTTCTCTTCTTTTTCTTTCCTCCTCAACTCTTGTTCTTCCTTAAGCTTTTACTCTGTCTCATATAGCTTCAGTTCTGCTTCCTACAACCTCTATTTTTCTCTCTTCCTCTACTCTACTCTCTGTATCTTCTACTTCCCCTTTACTTCTACTGCCAAAGATGCTTTCATGATAATAGGATCTGATTTCATCTTACATCTTTTTTCTTCCTCTAGAATTTCAAGAATCTTCTGCTTTCCCTTGTCCTGCACAGGATTTTTCCCTTTTGTTGTTGTTGCTTCTAGAGTTGTCATCCTTTGTGGAGCAGCCTGTGAAGTCCTTGCTAAAATAACTGGCTCACGGAGTCTAGAGGCATTGTAGCAATACCTCCATGGATTCCTCTATGTCCAATGGAATTCCCTGTCGATCCATGGAAAGTAAACTCTCGCACAATGGTCTTTATAAATACCATGGGGATCATACAGATTAAAGTCCCAAGTACCAAATTCAAATCTCACTATCTCCTTTCCCTTGGCATCTTCATCTTTCAATTTCTTATCTCGTATAATCCAATTTTCAAAGGAAGAGTGGACCATGGTGCTTTCTTCTTCCTATTCAATGTTGTTGATAACCATGTGGCGAGATGGTATGATACTTCTTGCATGACAAGTTTCTTGGTGGCATATCTTGGTAGAACATGCGGAGGCTTCTCTCCGTGAAACGCTCTAATCAAGGTGCTATCCTGTGAGGCACACCAATCTATGATGCATGTTATCACCTCCATTGCTTCTCATGACATGAAAGGTGGATCTTCTTCAAAGATGAGCTTATACAGCGGGATGATGAAGTGATCAGTTAGTTGTGCCATTACTCCTTGGTAACTGCAATATGAAAGCAACTTTCAATAGATGTGTATGGCAGGATCTCATGCTGTCCATGTCTAGTTCATGCCAGGGAACTATTTTTGTGCACAAATTGCATCCAGTAGTATACAAACATATAGAACCTTGTTTTCCCAGCCTCGGTAGGACACTGAGCCTGTGCTACATGGGCCTTAAACTATCAAGCCAACAGATTTGACCAATTGAACTCCTTCTCCTCATTCATCACTGAGTCCAATAAGACTTCCCACCCTTCAGGAAAGGTTTTCATGCTCTCCTGACCATGGATCCTACAAGAAAAGAAAACCAAGAGCTTGTAGGCCTTCCTAAGTGTTGTGGCCACCAACAACCCCCCTCTTTGTTTGATATTAGCAATAACACCAAGCAAATAAGGGACCCTTAGTAAAAATTCAAACAAACATCTCTAGGAACATTTTTGTTTTTTTTTTTCCTTAGAATTTTATCGCAACAAAGCAAGGAAACATTTCTTTTATGGGCGTAACAAACTACGAAGGAACGATGCGAAATTCATCACATCGCATTCACCATAAGCGCCCTTAAATAAAAAACTTAAGAAATCTCCGACGGCCGATGTGAGACATCGCATGTCGCAACATCGCGTAAAGTAGCACACAATGACTAATATCTGCGATCTGCGATGATCCGATATTGCGATGCCACAATAATATAACACGAATCTGCGATCTGCGATGAGCGCGAATTTTTCTCGGCACAGTATTCAAGGAAAGCTGCCCATTAATCAAAATTAAGCGCGTGCCTTAAAAAAGGAAATTAATGATTGTACGAATGGCTGCTTTTCGTTTTTCGAAGAGTCAGTTCACTTTGAATGTCATAATTATGCACACATAAGATCTGAAGCTTTCATGTCAATCTTTATTTCCATTACTCTTTTCCTTTACGCAAACTATAAAACAGGAAAACATGGAGCAATTTTGCAGGAAACATCTAAGGAAAAGGGGAAAGCGCCAATGCTCGGAGAACACAGAAGAGATCTCTTCAGAAACGGGTGCCACATATGATAGGACTACAAATTCTAGAGTATCACTCAACAGATGCTAATGACCGATAGGTCATCTGAAGCTCAGAATCAAAGTAGCACAAAAGCAGCATGATTACAATAAGAACTGAAACTTACACGCCAAAAAGCCCAGAATGAAGAACAGAGGCAGTTTTCAATCCAGAAAATTGCTCAGAAAGTAAAGTCTTCTGATTCATCAAGTCATTCGCAAAGACAGAAACCGAAATAGCAAAAGCAGAACCAATCTGAGGGAAATTTGAGTTATTACCAAGTATACACCCAGTCAGCGGGAGATTCTCTAAAATATCTTAGAATTTACCAGAAAGTGGTGCCAGCTCTTGTTACTTCTATTTTTATAGCACACACGAAAGGGGAAGGCAACCAGCCGACTCTTCCCAGCCGAATGTTGCGTGCTTACAACACTAAGAAGCAAATACAGAAATAGTTCAGAGTCAGATTTAATTTTTAGAAATAGTTTGCTTTATCAGAAGGACAGTCATTTGAAAACCGGATCCTAAATTTATGTAATCAAGTTAGTTAGCTAGCAGTATTTAAACCCTTCTCAGGCATTTAGAGAAGGGTCCGGAGATTTGTCAAAAACTCGTCCTCAGAACATGCACTTTTGTGCCCTCGGAGGTGGTTTTGATGAATGGATGGATCAAGGTTTATTAATGTTTGCATTTGATATCTGCTACTGATGTTGCACTTCTGTACTCTTAGTAGATGTTAGAGCAAGGAGAGATAAATCATTGTTGCTTAAAGCTTACGTGTGGAATCAGTCATAAATGGTACTTTTATCTCTTGACTATTCCTACTTATGTTCTTTAAGTGATTTATAGTTTCAGTTGTTTATATGTCATTGTATGAATGTATGGGTTATCATTTGGCACTTTTGTACGGTGAAGTCATATTGTTTATGTTTGACATATGAATAACTTATTATGAGATATGTTGTTTACAACTGTTTTGCCTAACTTCTTATGCAAAGTGGTTTATCTTTAATGATTTCTATTCTTATGATAGTTGAATGATCTTTATTACCAGTTATTGTTCGAAATCTCTTTAGATCGCATAATGGAAGATATACACCCCGGGTTAGTGTAGATTAGATGTGTTGTTTCTCACTAGATTACAATAGCATAGAGTTAGTTTAAAGAATCTGAATTAGATTAGCTTTAAAGTTCTCTTAGATCAGCATTATTCAAACTCCACACACACATACCCCAGATCGGGAAACTGGTCCTGTTATCCCTAGTCGGACCTGCTATACCAAACGGATAAGGAGCTGCCAACCAAGGTCCGGACTGGGTGGGTATCCCCCTTGTTGTCGACCCGATTTTTGGGGCTTCAACACCCAACTTCAAAGAGCACCCATGGAATCACAGCAACATACTACTATCGAAAAGCAAAGATCTATATTCATAAATAACACAGGACCAGATGTGTGTTAACCATACAAATGCATATATAAACAAGTACACAATAATATGGAGGAAAACTTGAATAGATTTATTAAGATGATAAGTAGCAAGAGGATTACAACCATATGTTCTGACCCAGCATCATCCTCTAGCTAGAAAGCCCTTCTTCACCTCAAGCAAACCTTAGATCACCCAACACTATGAATGGACACCAGAAAACCAACAGAACTTCTCTATAAGATACAAAATTCCAGCCCCTAGATCTCTCTGATGAGGGATACATATATAGATGATTATAGGGAGATGAGTCATCTTCTGGGGTCTTGATTAGTTTCCTATCTCTGATAGTTCCTGCTTCCACTTGGAGAATGATGATCTCTTACTCATCCCTGGTTGAAAACAGAGAGGCAAGTATCAGAGGGGAAGCTTCTGGAAGATTCCATGATCTTCCACCTCACATTTTGTCCCTGCCATTTGTCCATTCCCGACCATCGCACCCTACAGAGGAGCAATTCAGTATGCATCACACCTTTTACACTGGGAATGTGATATGCATTGCACCCTCTACACTGGATTTTAAGTATGGTCCAGTTTTGACCATTTATGAGCAGTTTTTAGTGGAGAACTTCTGGGAGATGATGTAATCAGCTGACCTTATTCCTTTAGGTAGTGCAGCAACACTTTTAGGGACTTAAGAACCCTCAATTTATGGACATTTATGATTGGGGTTGAAGTGCCCAAAAATGTCTATAACATATATCTCTTACCTTTCCTGTCCCGGTTTGATTTCCTATGTTTCCACGTTTTATCTATCAAACCATTCACCTCAAGCTCTCGATTGTGTGCTAATAGCTTATGAAAAACTTCCTCATTCTCCCTCAGCCTTCAAATGTCTATGATGGTGGAGAGAAATCAATTTTTACAGCATTGTGTGTGTCAAAATGGCAAAGGTGTATTGTATGAGCTCAGGTTAAATGCAAAGCTCATTGTGTTGTTTTTGTTGAAAGGTTCAATGTTGTATTTTCAAATTTTGGTTGACCGTTCCTACATGATGCATCCTTTGAATGCTTCCCTTTATGGATTTCCTTCATTTCTTCATGATCGTCCTACATACTTTCCCATAGTCCTTACCTCCACGTCTCAACTTTTATTACTTAACCTTTGACTATTGTATTACTCATTTCACTGTATAGTCTACCTACCATATGTTGAAAATAGCAACAAGAAATGATAAAAATAGAATCCAAAATATTCCAATTTTAATTTGCCCTTGAATTAAAATTGTGAATTAAAATTCGAATTTAGTCTCACCAGCTGCTTGGAAATAATTAATTAATTCATTATGGATTAATTAGTTGGAGAAATTAAAGTTAGAAGTCTTTCTGAAGTCATGCAAGAGTTATCCCTTAAATTAAATAGAATATCCCTTAATTAAGGAGATAAGATTGAGTTATGTTTGAGTTGTAATTTGTTAGCTCAATTTACTGAGCTACATCGAGTTAAATTAGTTCCAAACTATTTGAGGAACTAATTGTGAGTTATCAGTGAGTGGATGCATGCATGCACTCAACCAGTGTACTCTAGATAACTGAAGATTCCCTCATCAAAAACTCATGCATGTCTATTCTGAGAAAGACCCACTTGAGCTAAATGTCAAGGATAGTGTACTACCAATTCCATGTTTTCTCTTATAAAGGAAACTCATGCATGCAATCAAGGTAAGGTTCCTTGAGGATTGTGCAGTTCTGATAGTGCTTTAAATCACGGTGTGAGAGTAGTGTTACATTGGGTGAAGGAGATCATCCCAGAGGTAACTGCACAAGGAAATAGGAGTTTGGAGGGTAGAGGAGAAGGCTTGTGAGAAGCATTGATTACCTGTGATCATCTAGAAGGATTGTACTAAGAGCTAGCTAGCTGTGAGAGCTAAGGCTTTGTATAATCTTGATGTATTTACAGCTTGTATGATAATACAAATAGTGGGGTTTTTAGCTGAGGCTTTCCCCTGAGTATTTTCTATGTTTCATGTGGATTAATGCTTCTTCTTATTGTTATATGTGTTCATCTCTGATTCATCTCGATCTCTATGCTTCCACAAGTTGGATAGTAGAAGTAGATTATAGTATTTTTCTTTGGTATATTGCATTATCAGGTTAATCTATAGTCAGATTTTCTACATAGTTCTCAGAGCAATATTTGTAGAGAATTTACAGGAAATTATACATGGTAATGGAGCTAGCTAATCTATAGAGAAATTTCTACATGGTATCAGAACCAAGTTTATCGGAGTTGTGAATAGTATATGGAGAAGAGAATTCGAAGTTTCAAGTTGGGGGTTGCAGGCGCAAATCAAATTTATATCATACTTCAAGGTTGGCCAATGATGTTCCATGGCTTGAGACTTGAGTATGCCTTAGAACGTAGGTCAAATTACATAGCATGGAAAGATCGCATGGAGGCTATATTAAAAGACAACAACTTGAAGGATTTCATTGATCAAGAAATCCCAGAGCCATGCTCAACTAATGCACAAGAGTTGGTTGAATGGAAGAAGTGTGTGGTGAGGGTGAGACAGATCATCCTTGAGGGAGTTCAAGACCATATTGTCTCAAGTCTCCATGGGAAGGATACTCCATATTGAATGTGGAAGGCATTGAAGAACCTCTACTAAAACAGTAGTGACTAGAGGAAATTGGCGCTCAAGGATAAGCTTCGAAGAATCAAGATGGAGAATGACGATATTATTTCCACATATCTGAACAAGCTCACCACTTGCAAAGATGAGCTTGGAAGTGTGGGAATAACTACTAGCGATGATGATATGGTGAGCCTCGCTCTCCTTGGCATTCCAAAGAGCTAGGAAAGCTACCAAGACTCTATGAATGGAAGGAAGAAACTGCCAGATTGGGAACAACTATGGTCAGATCTCATGCAAGAGGAGATCAAGAGGAGCACTCAAGATGGTTCCTCATCCAAGGATGATGATGGAGAAAATATGGCCTTGGCATGTAAGGTAAGGAAAGGGAAGGGGAAGGCGTCCCATTCCAAATCAAATTCTTCTCATGGAGTGAAGAAGGGTGACAAGTCTAAAGTGATATGCTTTAATTGTCACGAGATGGAACATTATGCAACTAATTTCCCATTGAATAAGTCCAAGAAGGGATCCTCGGAATGATCGGAAGTTGAGGCATTAGCTTCTCAGTTCGAAATGGACTTTACCCTCATCACATGCATATTGTCATCGATGATGGGTTGTGGTTGGTTTCTTGACAGTGGAGCCTCATTCCACATGACTGGCGATAAAAGTTTATTCAGTGCCTTAGAGGAAAAAGACCTCAAGATGTGCATAGAGATGGGTGACGTCGAAAGGTTTAGTGTTTTAGGAGTGGGCACAGTTGCTTTGAGAGGTAGCATGGAGCTCCTATCACCTTTATAGATGTGAAGTATGTGCCTGGACTAAAGAAGAACTTTGTATCGATTGTGATGTTGGAGGACAAAGGCTACGATGTTGTCTTCAGTAAGGGAAAGGTTTTCCTTAGACACATCACCATGAGACAGGTGAAACAAATTGGTTCACATGTTAAGAACTTGTATGCTCTTGAGGTTCAAGATGCACGCAAAGCCTTGAGGAGCAAGGAAAATGTTAGAGACTTGGTGGTTGAGCGGGAAAGTAAAGTACCTCTCAACATGAAGCCCCAGAAGATGTCTCAAACAATTGTGGAGGAGCCACAATTAGAGAATCCGAGAGGAGACCGATTGGAGGCATTCAGTCATGCAGAGGCCTCCAGTAGGAGGAAATTTTGAGCCAAGTGGGCAGAGGGATTACATGCAGGCGTACCTCCAGGGAGGTGGGGCGATGTGAAGTGATAGTCTCAAGAAGGTTGAAATTGGGCAGGGTCCATTGAGAGGTTTTATCTCATGGATCGTACCTTACTACGGGAGCCTAAAGTACATAGTAGCGGGAGGAATCAGGATTGATGCAGTCAGAGATAAAAGTGTTAGAGGCTAAAGCAGTCAAATACTAAAGAGAGAAAAGAAGGTCTGAAAACAGTGCAAAAAGGTTGAGTCAATAGAAGCGCAAAGTTTTCAATTGATAGAGGCAATAGTGGTCAGAGACTTTGATGACAGAGGCATCATTTTGATTCATGTTGGATGTTTATTTTTTTATTTCAAGAGATTGTTGGAGCAACAACACTAGAGAGAAGTGTTGCATGTAGAACATTCCAGATGTTCAGGATCAGGATCAAGTTGAATTCCTTTCTTGTTGAGAGGGAGTGTTGAAAATAGCAACAAGAAACAATAAAAATAGAATCCAAAATATTGCAATTTTAATTATTCTTTGAATTAAAATTCAAATTTAATCTCACCAGCTGCTTGGAAATAATTAATTAATTAGTTGGAGAAATTCAAGTTAAAAGACTTTCTGAAGTCATGCAAGAGTTATCCCTTAAATTTAGGAGATTATACCTTAGTTAAGGAGATAAGATTGAGTTATATTTGAGTTGTAATTAGTTAGCTCAATTTACTGAGTTAAGTCCACTTAAATTAGTTCCAAACTATTTGAGGAACTAATTGTGAGTTATCAGTGAGATGATGCATGCATGCAATCAACCAGTGTACTCCAAATAACTGAAGATTCCCTCATCAGAAACTCATGCATGTCTATTATGAGAAATACCTAGTTGAGCTAAATGTCAAGGACAGTGTACTATCAGTTGCATGTTTTCTCCTATAAAGGAAACTCATGCATGTAGTGAAGGTAAGGTTCCTTGAGGATTACGCAGTTATGACAATGTGTTAGAGCAATTTGTGAGAGTAGTGTTACACTGGGTGAAGGAGATCATCCCAGAGGTAACTGCACAAGGAAATATGAGCTTGGAGGGTAGAGGAGAAGGCTTGTGAGAAGATTTGATTTCTTGTGAGCATCCAGGAGAACTGAGAGATGGCTAGCTGTGAGAGCTAAGGCTTTGTATAATCTTGAAGTATTTCCACCTTGTATGATAATACAGATAGTGGGGTTTTTAGCTGAGGCCTTCCCCTGTGTATTTTCTGTGTTTCATGTGCAGTTATTATTCTTCTTATGGTTATATGTGTTTAGTTCTGATTCAGCTCGATCTTTAAGCTTCCGCAAGTTTGATAGTAGAAGTAGATTATAGTATTTTTATTTGGTATATTTCATTATGAGGTTAATCTACAGTCATCTTTTCTACATAGGTCTCAGAGTGATATTTGTAGAGAATTTGTAGGAAATTCTAGACCATACGTTTCATTTCCACCAACTCATATTGTTATTCATTTCATTATGGTGCATTGTGATTTGATCGTCGCTTTGAATTTCATTATAGTTTTATTGCATGGCCTTATCCCCGTTAATTGTCCTCATACCTCCTCTTCATATCCATTTCCCACGTCTTATACCTCTGAAACATTTCATAATGTTTGTTTGCATTGCATAGTCATCACATGATTTGCATTATGATAACCTTTTCACTGAATAGCATCATTTCTATGCACTGTAATTATAACTTGTCAAAATAAATTATTTCGATTTCGTTCACTTTGTATTATTTCATAATGCACATATTTCAATATATGTATGTTAATTTTAAAATGATCATGTTTAGGTCATATTTAAAATTAATTTCATGATTCTTATCTTGTGTATGCTTTTGTAGGTTCTAGGGTTTCAACAATTGGACCCTCTATTTTATTCCATTTTATTTTCAAAAGAAAAATACTTAGGGTTATGAAATATGAAATGAATATGGAATATGTAAATGGAATATGGAATATGAATATAGAAAATGAAATGAATATTTGGAGTATGTTTATGGGATTAAATGTAGAATAATGGGTATGAATATTTGAATAGGATAATATGATGAATAGAATAATGAGGGTAGTGAAATGAATATGTAGGTAAAATATGCATGTCAGGTACTAACTTAATCCTAACAATCTTTAAAAAATTTCTAAAAATTTTGAAATTTCAAGAGAAAAACTTTTTACTCACTGTACTTTACTCCCTGATAGTATTTGATGATGTCTTCTGCTCATATATATTTGATGGATCATCTAGGATAGATTGAAATGTAGACTTTATTTCTTAGTCATGTTCTTGCAAGGATCATTGATTTTTTATATCGTTCAGGTTTGTTCTACAATTTTTACTTGATGATTCAAGTCCCTACTGTCATGTATATTTTTATGCAGTACTTGTAATATGATACATGTTTTTCTTCTAAAATTTAAGGTCCCTTATGCACAATGTTTCCAATAATGTTTCAGGTCCCTTCTACGATACAATTCAAGGTCCTTCTTCAATTCAGTAGCTCAAACTTTCAGCTACTCAAACTGAGTTTCTTTTGCAACTTCCCCCTTTCTTATCTGAAGACTTGTCCTCAAGTCTTGTATTGTTTTGGTGGTTCATTCTGTAAAATCAATATGTCGTGAGAGTAAAACAAAAATTTGTGAATTCATACAGGCTACAATATTTGGTTTTCCTCCATGAATTCATGTTTGCTTTGTGCCAATTGCCTGGTTTTCACACGCAAACTTTTTATTATATTTTATTATATATATTTTCTCTTGTTTTTTTTTTCATTCTTCTTCTAGAGTACTGGAAGGTATATTTATATGTTGTTCCATTACTTCTAGATTAGTATATTTTGTCATTTGTTCCAAAAAATATTCTTTATTAATAGGATTATTGTAGACGAGAAATGAAGTAGATTCTTGATTAGTTGTTTTCATCTATACAGCTCCATTATCAATGATTTCTTCTATCTCATATGGCCCCAGCCAATCATTTGTAAACTTTTCCTTGAAATCTTTGAATTTGGAGTCAAACAATAATGCCCAGTCCCCTTTGTTGAATTTTTTGTTCTTGATGAATCAACCATGCCATTTCATCCTTTGCTACTGCACAAGAGTTACGTGTTCCGCTACTTGCTGTCTCTGTTCATCCAGTTGATTAAATTCCATTATCCAATGTTGTTGTGCTTCAGACAATTCCAGTCCTAACTATGCTGCGAACTTGAATGTGTATATTTGAAATTCTATGGGTAAAAAGACTTCTTTTCCATACACTAACTGCTATGGACTAAACACAGTTCTATATTTCCAGGTTATCCTGTATGCCCATATTGCATCTCCTAACTTTTTTGACTAATCCTTCCTTTTCATTTGTATTGTCTTTGTCATGATATTTTCCAGTACTTTGTTTGTCGACTTAACTTGTTTGTTTTCTTGAGGATGGTACGTTGTTGATTTTCTGTGTTTGATCTTGTACTTCTCTGTAAGATCACGAACAAGTTTTCAAGTGAACTACGTGCCTTGGTCAATTACAATCTTTCTCGGTACACCAAATTTGACAAAGATTTCCTCAAAGAGGTATGTGACCAATGTGTTTTTTGTTTCTCTTGCTACTACCTTTTTCTCAACCCACTTAGTTACATATTCAATACATACCAAGATGTACCTTTTTCCGTTTGATGGTGGATTTATTGGTCCCACAAAATCAAGAGCCCATTGCTCAAATGGTTCTATGAGCACTTGTGGATTAAGTGGAATTTCATATAATATTACTGTCCTTCCTATTGTTTGGCAACTATCACACCTCTTGACATAGGCTTTGGAGTCTATGAAGATTTCTAGCCAGTAGTAGCTGAGTTGTGGCACCTTGTAGGTTGTCCGCGTGTCTGCAAAATGACCACCACATGGCTCATCATGACATGATTTCAAAATTTCTAATATTTCATCTTCTCTAACACATTTTCTTATTATGATATCAAAGCTAGTATAAAAGAGATCAACATTCACCCAGCTATATCTAGAAGTTTCTCTAATTATCTTTCATTTTTGTTTCTTTGTGAACTAGGATGGTAATTTCCCAGAGGATAAACAGTTTGCTATATCTGCAAACCATGGTGTTTTGGTAGTTATTGCAAACATATGTTCATCTGGGAAATTTTCTGATACAGGATTTGGATCACCAGGTGTATGAAGCCTTGAAAGGAAACAGGCTACTTGATTGTCTTTCCCTAGTCAATCTTGAATTCTAATGTTAAATTCATGCATTAAAAATAACCATCTTATAATTCTACCATTTTTTATTGCTTTATTCATTAAGTATTTGATTGATGAATGGTATATGTGAATGAACACTTGGTAGTCTATTATGTAATGCCTGAATTTGTTTACAGCATGTACTACAGCTAACATTTCTTTCTCTTTGATTATGTAGTTCAATTTTGTTGGCGTTAAGAATTTACTTATGAAGTATAAGGCATAATTAAACAGGTTTTCTTTCTATCCAAGTGATGCACATATAGCGGTATCAGATGCATCAGTGGAAATATGAAATGGAAAATACCAATTTAATCCTCGAAGAATGGGGGCAACTGATAGTTTTCCTTTCAATATTTGAAATGCATTTTGACAATGATTTTTCCATTGGAATTCAACATCTTTTGCAAGTAACTTGAATAGAGGTCATGTTATTTTACTGAAATTTTCAATAGATTGCCTATAGTATCATGCATAACCCAAGAAACTTCTTACCTCCTTTTGAGTTTTAGGTGGCACTAAATTCACAATCAATTTTATTTTTGTTGTATCCACCTTAATTACTGATGAGGAGAAATGGTGTCCCAACACTATCCCCTCTGTTAACATCATGTAGAATTTTTCATTAATCAAGGACATATTTGTCTCTATGCATCGTTTCAAAACTTTCTCAAGCTTTTTCAAATAATCCTCATATGCGTTTCCATATACAGTGAAATCATCCATAGAGACTTCTACACATTCGTGGATCAGATTAGCAAATATTGCAAGAAATGCTCTTTGGAAACTAGCAGGTGCATTACATAGCCCAAAAGGAAAAACATTGTATGCATATGTTCCCCATGGGTAGGTAGGTGTTATTTTGTCCTGGTATTCCCTTGCTATTCTAATCTAACTATACCCACTAAAGCCATCTAGGAAAGAAAATAATTTCTTCCCAGCTAATGAATCTAGGACTTCGTCTATAAATGGTAGTGGAAAGTGATCTTTTAATGTTGCTTTGTTTAATTCTTGGTAATCTACACATATTATCCACTTTCCATTTTTCTTTGATACAACCACTAAGGGTAAAACCCATTGACTATCAGAAATAGGATAGATGAACCCAACTTGTAGTAGTTTTTGTAGTTCTTCTTTCACTATTTCCTTGATCATGGAGTTTTTCCACCTTTGAGGTTGCCTTACTAGTTTAATCTGGTCATCAGTATAGATGTGGTGGATACATGTGTTGGGGTGAATTCCATGCATATTTGTGTAATCCCAGGCAAAATATTTTGAGTACTTCTGTAATAATGCTATTATCTCTTGTTCTTGTGATGATTGTAAGTTATTACCAATGTTCAAATGTTTCCCAAGATAAATTTCAATTGTTCTAGTTGTTGAATTGGTAATTGTGTTTACAAGAAAAATATTTATGAATGATTCTTGCAGTGATTGAATTGTGCAATTTCCTTGAAAACAATGGCTCAAAATATTACTTGTAGCTTCATACAGAGCTACTCTAAGATGCTCTGAAATATCTGGTTCTGAGATGAAAAGATCCAATAGATCTTCATTCTCCTCTTCTTCTCTAAGGTCAAAGACTTGGTTAATACTTAGAACCGATTTGGTTTGATGTTGTTCTTGTCCTTCAAGTAATGATACTAAAGAAGGTGCTTGCACTGGAGAATAAACTGTGATGTGCTTTCTCTCATCCCCATGTACAATAACCATACGTCCTGATCTGCATCCTATAAAGGCATCAACAGTGGCTAACCATGGTCTGCCTAAGATTGGAGGATGTCCTCCCAAGTTTGTTTTTCACTGCAAAACGAGGAAGTCTATAATATTCTCCCATTAATCCAAAGAGACTATGATATCTTCTAATATTCCTTTTGATATAACTTTAGATATGTCTGCTAACTCTAAAATCGTAGTAGATCTAATGTTGTTTAAATCTAAATGTTTCATTATCTCTGTAGTCATTGCATTTATAGTAGCTCCCAAATCTATTAATGTGTTTGGAACTGCAAAATTGTTTACTGAAATAGTAACCATAGGGATACTAGGGTTAATATATTTTTCTATTGTTGTCTTTGTAGAAATGAGGCTAGCTAGTTTTCTAATGACTTGGATTGTAGTAGGATCCTTCTTCTTTTTACCAGTTTTCTTGATGCATAATTCCTTTACTATTTTAGCGTAAATTGGTATTTCTTTTATTTCCTGCAATAAAGGAATTTTTACATAAGAATTTTTTAATTCATTCAAAATATCAAATTCAGGAAGGGTCATTTTAATTTTCTGCTCTAGTAACCTCTCTAGATAGGGTGGTGTTTGAGTTACTAAAGTTTTTCCTTTTTGACTTTAATTTTCTGAATGTGATGTTTTAGGTTGTTCTCCTTGTTCAACTGGTTCTTCTATGATCAGAGGAGAATTTTTATGCAGTAATTTCCGAGACCTTAAATGGACATCATTTATGGGAAGAATGGAGTATGTTGGAAAATATGTTGCTTCTTCCACATTGTATGCAAGTTTATCCATTTTGTTACTCGGATTTGCTATTGGCTGAGCTGGTAGTTGAGTTGGTCTAGGCTAGTTTGAAGGCAGTTGTAGTTGTTGTGGTTGTGTTAGTAACGGTGTGGAATTATGTTGTGAAAATGGCATGGATTGTGGATATTGTTGGAACTGTTGGTATGGGAATGGTTGTTGATATTGTTGTTGGTATTGTTGTTGGTCTTGTTGAAGAAACATTTGTTGAGGTGGTTGGTTTCCATAACTATATCCTCTCCAACCTTGCGCAGGTTGGTTTTGATATTGTTATGGAGGCCAAGCTTGCCATGACATTGTGGTATTCTAAGAGTTTTGAGGAGGATACTGATAGTTTTGTTGAGGGAATTGCTAAGGGAATTGTTGAGGAATCCTTGGTTGCCAAGGAATTCTTGGTGTGACATAGTAAAAACCTTCTGGTCCTTGTACTTCTTCCATTGGATTCATTTGCAATTCTTTCAACTTTAGACAATTTTCTGTTAAATGGTTTTCTATGCAAAGTGTTGGCATTATGTTTCTGGTATGGTTATATGTTACAGATGTTGTACTTGATGGCAACACCCATGGCATGGCTCTCAATATGATGAGAATTAAGAAGTACGCAGGAGAACAATTCAGAAGATGCGTACCTGCATGTATGCCATGCAAGGACCGCGTCCAGACACGCAGGTTACCCATTCATGAGGTGCGTACCCCCAGTGCACACACTTCAAGGCAGTAAAGCACACACACGTGGGGTTCCTTATGTTTAACCCTTGGTATTTAGCCGACAGTATTGTGTTATTATGGTTTTGGCCCGTGGTATTGATCCATGATTTGAGGAAGAGCTTGCCTATATAAGCAAAGGAGATCATTTGGCTTAAGTATGCTTTTGGGTTGAATATATTAAGAGATCTGAAATATTGGGTTATTGTTTCAAAAGCTCGATCTATATGAAAGTGAAGTGGAAAGCGAATCTGTGAAAGGTGATCTCTCGAGCCTTGATCAGATCTGGGCATCTGTCTAACTGTAGCACACTGGTGATCTGTAAAACCAACCCTAATCTGATGTACGTAGGTGTTTAACGGTGCCTCTATGTAGGTACGCAGAGCAGAAGAAGGCAAGCTTCGTAGGTACGCAGAGCAGAAGAAGGGTGACTGTGTGGGTACGCAGAGTAGAAACAGGCGAACTGCGTGGGTGCGCGGAGCAGCAGTGGTTCAGGTGCATACGCATAGGAAGAGTACGCGGCGCGACAGTGTTTTTGGGTGCGTACCTACTGTGGGAGTACACAACGCGATAGTGCAGTTGGGTGCGTACTGTACGTAGCGCAGTAGAAGAAGCAGTGCGTGGTCACGCAGTGCAGAAGAAGGAGCTCTGCAGGTTTACACAGAGGAGCAGAGGGTGAAGTGCGTAGTGACGCAGGCCAGTAAAGGGAAAACTGCATATCTGACTTAAGATCTTCTGTTGACTGAATTTTTATGTTGATAAGGTGTTCTTGGTTCAGTTCTGTTATTTTGATCTGGTTACTGCAGCTGACTATAATTTATATGTACTTGATGATCATTTGATGTATATGGATCCAGTTTGAAAATTTATGAAAAGTGGTCCTTGAAAAGAAGTAGGGGGTTGTAGCTCCCTTCCAGGAGCCAGGAGAGACTGGAAAACGAGAGAGAGTTGTAGATCTCTGCAGGTTGCAGCCTGCGTACTGGTAAAGGACTACACTAGTACAAGACCATTGTAAAGGGAGTTTCTAATTTGAAAGAAGATAGAGACATATTGCAGCAGGTGGTTTTCACCCACATTGGGTTTCCACCTTATATCTGGTGTTCTTTGATGTGACTGTCTGTTTTTCTTGTTCATGCTCATTATTTTATGGTACTGATATGCAAAAATAATTCAAAGTATAAATAAGGAAGATTTGGTAAAAAGACTAGATAATACTGATTCACCCCCCCTCTCAGTATTATTTTCAACAATTGGTATCAAAGCAGGTCCTTGTAAAGAAGCTTGATCGCTTGAAGGGAGATCTTTCATCATGAGCAACTACGAGAGGGAAGCATCTATCAGGCCACCAGTTTTTGATGGAACAAACTTCAATTATTGGAAGGTAAGAGTTACTGCATATCTTCAATCTCTTGGTACAAATGTTTGGGATATCATAGAGACAGGCTACAATTTTCCTTCAGCTACTCCTACAGATGCGGCCGAAAAGAAGAAATATGAAACAAATGCTAAAACAGTCAATACTTTGCTGGGATGCTTATCTCAAACAGAGTTTGTGAAGGTTATGTAATATAAATAAGCAAAAGAAATATGGGACAAGATTGTCTTGAGCTACAAAGGGGATGAACAGGTAAAGCGTGCTAAACTTCAAACTCTCAGGATTCAGTATGAGAATCTCAGGATGTATAATGATGAAAGTGTGGCTAACTACTTTCTTCGGGTAGATGAGATTGTTAATTGCATGAAAAATTTGGGTGAAGAAATAAGAGGCTGAGGCTGTTGTGGTTGAAAAGGTTCTAAGATCATTGTCTCCCAAGTTTGAATCTAAAGTATCAGCAATAGAGGAAAAACAAAATCTTCGAATTCTTACTATGTCTCAGCTACATGGAATTCTAACTGCTTATGAAATGAGAAAGGGAGGTCCTTCAGATAGAAGAGAATCTGCTTTCAAGGCATCAGGCAAAGGAGAATATTATGAAGCAAGCCACGTCCCAGAAGAAGAGGAAGAAGAATCAAACTTTGTCAGAAATCTTCAAAGGGGTGCTGGAAGGTTCAGAGGTAAGTTGCATTTTAAATGCTTTGTTTGTGGAAGAGTAGGTCATTATGCTGCAAAATGTCCTCATAAGGATAAAGGAAAGGAACCCGCTAGATGGAACAAGAAACAGGGTGCAAATAAGAAAAGCTACTACACTCATGAAGATAGTGATGGTCTATCAAACAGTGATGAAGATGAACAAGGTAATGAATATAAACTGTTAATGGCATTTGAAGATGATGATTATATGGATGCTATAGATGTGGATAACCTTTATGATGAAATTACTAGACTCAAGAGAGTTATAGAAGAAAAGAATATGATCATTGATACTCTACAAATTCAAATTGATGAGAAGGAAAAACATCTTGAAAAATTAGAAGGTGAAATTGTTGCTCTTAGAAAAGAGATTGAGAAAATAAAATCAATTAATCTTAAGTTTGTCAAAAGATCTGAAACTCTAGATGAGATTATCAATGTTCAGCGTTCTCCTCTAAACAAGATAGGTTTGGGCTATACTGGAGAAACTTCTCAAGCATCCACTTCAAAGAGCTATCTTGAGGTAGCAAAAGGGAGTGAGCGAAAGCACAATGGAAACTATCAGGTAAAGCAGGGACAAATTGCAAATAAAGGCCATCAGCAATCTGTTTTAAGGATGAACAAAGGTTACAACCAACCACAGGTAAGGTCTTCTCAATTTGGATCAAGAATGAATAACAATAGAGATTACAATCACGTGGTCGGTAGATTTGATAACCACAGAAGTTTCTTCAATGGAAAATGCTTTTCTTGTCATAACTTTGGTCACAAAGCAGCTCAATGTGTTGCATATAAAACAATCATGACTAGAGAAACTCAAAAACAAAGGAGCATGACTGGGATTTCAAAAAGGACCTATAATAATTTTTCAGCTCTTGAGAATGAAGTTGAATGTTCTATTTGCAATAATTTTGATCATGTAGATTCTGAATGCAGGAGCAGGTTACAGCAGGAAAAGAAACAATGGTCTAACTTTGGTCATGAAGATTCTGAATGCAGAAGCAGGTTACAGCAGAAAAAGGAACAAGCTTCAAACACCAATTTATGCAGAGGGACAAGAAAATCTATGGTACATTAACAGTGGATGTTCGAAGCATATGACAGGTGAGAAAGAAAAACTTGAGTCATACTCTGCTCTAGAAAAAGGAAAGAAAGTCTCTTTTGGAAATGATACTCCTCCAACTATAAAAGGAAAGGCATTGCTCAGTTAAAAGAAAAGGGCAAGGCTGGAAATGTTCTGTATGTTGATGGATTGAAACATAATCTTCTAAGTGTCAGCCAGATGTGTGATCAAAGAACCGAGGTAATATTCAGATCAAATGGATGTCTTGTTCGTGATCTTGATACAGGTAAAACAGTGATAAAAGGCAAAAGAACTCCAAATAATCTGTACATATTTGAAGAAGGACAACAACAATGCTATCTATGCAAGGATGATGAGCACTGGTTATGGCATCGGAGGTTGGGACATCTAAGCTTTTCACAAATAAGGAAAGCATGCAAATATCAGGCAGTTCGCTATCTTCCAGATATCAAAATTCCTGACAACACCATATGCAAATCATGTCAGTTTGGAAAACAAACCAGAACTAACTTTCCAGAGAAGGAAGGATCAGCTAGCATGCCTCTTGAGCTAGTACATACAGATACATGTGGTCCTTTCAGAAAAATAACACCTCGAGGAGAAGAATACTTGATATTATTCATTGACGATTTCTCCAGGTTTGTCTGGTTAGGACTTATGAAGCACAAAGATGAATCATTCGAAAAATTCAAAGCCTTCAAAGCCTTGGCTAAAAATGAATCGGGTCACAAAATTAAGTGCCTCAGATCCGACAGAGGTGGGGAGTTTACCTCAAATGAATTTTTTGATTTCTGTGAA
>APFE030321410.1:0-19524 GCA_000404065.3 Pinus taeda
GAGTGATTCTCCAAGCACACCACAAGGAGGAAATTCAAGTGCGTCTTCAAGCACTTGCACACCAAATGAAAGAGGTAAGAAGTTTAGAAATCTAAGTGATATTTATGATGAAGAAATGAATTCCTTATTTGCCTTGTTTTGTCATGTTGATGATCCTATTCATTTCAAGGATGCAATTAAAGATAAGAAATGGATGAAGCTATGGATGAGGAAATGAATGCCATAGAGAGAAACAAAACATGGGATTTGGTTGATCTACCTAAAGGTAAAGAAGTCATTGGAGTGAAATGGGTCTACAAGACCAAGAGCAATGATGAAGGCAAGATAGAAAGGCACAAGGCAAGGCTGGTTGTCAAAGGCTACAAGCAGCAGTATGGGAGAGATTATGAGGAGACTTTCGCACCGGTTGCAAGGATGGAAACCGTGAGAGCAGTGCTGTCCATAGCAGCACAAAACAAATGGAAAGTCTACCAAATGGACGTGAAGTCAGCATTCCTAAATGGAGTGTTAAAGGAAGAGGTTTATGTTGAACAGCCTCTAGGCTATGAAAAAAAGGGTGAAGAGCACAAAGTGTGCAAATTGAAGAAAGCTCTTTATGGGCTGAAGCAAGCGCCAAGAGCATGGTACAGCAGAATAGATTCATATCTTTTGGATAATGAATTCGACAAGTGTGAAGGAGAACCCATCGTCTACATCAAAGAAAAAGATGGTAAAATTTTAATTGTTGTCTTATATGTTGATGATGTTATTTTTACAAGTAATGATGATCAGCTCATTAAGAATTTTAAATCAGTCATGAAAGAAGAATTCGAAATGACTGACATAGGTTTCTTGAGATACTTCTTAGGCATAGAAGTAGATCAAAATAAAAAAGGAATTTTATCTCACAGGCAAGATATGTAAATCAAGTATTGAGCAGATTTAACATACAAGAATGTAAGGCAGCGATCACTCCCACAGTGATGGGATTAAAACTTAGCAGAGAGGACAGCAGCAAGGATTTTGATCCTAGTTTGTACAAGAGTATTGTAGGCAACCTTATGTATTTAACAGCAACTAGGCCTGATATTATGTATGCTGTTAGTTTAATTTCCAGATTCATGGAGAGGCCAAAGGAGGCACATTGGCAAGCAGCAAAAAGAATTTTGAGGTATGTCAAGGCACTAAAAAGTTTGGCATCTTATATAATGTCTCAGAACATTCAGATTTGGTTGGATACACAGATAGTGATTGGGCTGGAAGTGTTGATGATCGGAAAAGCACTTCCGGTTATGTTTTCAATATGGGTTCAGGAGCCATTTCATGGGCTTCTAAGAAGCAGTCCATCGTAGCATTGTCTACAGCGGAGGCTGAATATGTGGCAGCTACAGCAGCAGCATGTCAATCAGTTTGGATGAGAAGGATGTTGAGGAGCTTAGGCCAAGAGCAGGCAAAAGCGACAGTGATCTTTTGCGACAATAGCTCAGCTATTGCATTGTCAAAGAATTCAGTGTTTCATAAGAGAACGAAACACATTGATACAAGGTTTCACTACATCAGAGAATTAGTGAACAATGGAGAAATCGTCCTAGAACATTGCAAGACACAAGAACAGGTTGCAGATATCTTGACAAAGCCACTGGATCAGAAAAGCTTTGAATTCTTGAGGAAGTGTCTGGGTATGACCGAATGCCCAGCAGGTGAAATTAAAGGGGAGTGTTAAATTTATAATTTCACCAACCGCACGGGTCAGCAGTCAACGGCGCAGAAAACCACCACATCAAATCTAAACCGCCAGTATCATATCGCACCACCTTTCTGCTTGAAGTGGTTTCCGGACATGGTGGTCCGATACTGACAACTGACCAACTGTGATGCTGGCATGACATAAGCACCTGACACTTTTCGGAAGGTATTTTTCACCCATCTCACCTCTTCCGATATCGTTTACACCCGTTGATTTACCTCCAGCAATTACCGCTGTTGATTTAACAAAGCTGCACGATGGTTTAAAGTACTGTCAGAAAAGTCTTCCGATATCCATCCTCTGCCGTGGGATTAAAGGCAAGTTTGTCCGCCGTCTGATCATAAGGAAAGTACACGGGGGTCTGATTAAAAATTTAATATAGTGTGGACCATACGTATTGCCCATCCCCTATGTTAAAATGGCTGACATTTATTTTGGTAAAGCCTTTAATATTTCTTACGGCGAATTTAAAACAGGAGTATGGGCGAGGTATTTCGTAAGTTTATTTTTATTTTTTTTATATATGTTTTAATATAGCTTTGACCCAATGTTTTGATATGTGAAAAAGAAAACCCACGGGGATAGTAACAAAAAAAACATATGTAATTGCACATTAAAAAAAATGAGACAGGGGGTCCGCAGCACCAGACATAAAATGTGTGAATCTCACACAGTGAGATAAGAAATTGGATTCGCAGCAGTGAATGGGATATAGAGTTTAAACTTTGTATTGCAGGAGACAGAAGTGCATAAAGTTTTTTTGGATTTGAAATGTAAAAGGTTTTATGCAGCAGAGTAAAAATGTTGTCTTGGTAATGTAAGAAATGTAAAGATTGCACAGCAGTGCAGGAGGAGAAGTAAATGAAACCAGTGGATAGTTTTGTTGAAAACCATGGATTGTTTCACACAGGTGAAAAGGTAAACCTGTAACTCCCTGTAAGTTTTGTTTTTCACACAGCAGTGAATGTAAATGAAATATTTACACACAGTGGTGTAAAATTTCATAGGAGGCAGAGTAAGTTTTGTGTAAATGTTTTGGTGAATCCCTCTGAGTAAAAGAGGATGAATATGTCTCAGTCTTTTGTTTAATGAATATAAATCATTTTGTGGTGGTGAAATACTCTGTGCTCTGTAATTATTTTAAAGAGACTCCTCTGTGCAAAAAGATCTTGGAACAAAGGAAACAGAGCATTGCCTCTGTGTTTTATATTTTGATGGTTTTGGTATTTTCCCATCCCAAATAGAAGCAAAAATACCCAACATTCAGTTCTTTATGTATCCATTTGATGAATCTCCCTAGTATGTTACCAATTCCTTCTAGTACTTATTTAGACCATAAATGAAGGGTAATATTATGCAATATTACCGAAACCGACATTTTAGACACCACCATTGAATTTGCATCGAATTCCGAGAACCATGGGGTGAAAAAAAGTCTTGCATTTCCCGAGAACCATGGACACTCTTGTAAAAAATACTCTCTGATCTCCGATGATTCAAATTTTATGATGAAGAAAACTCTAAAGAATAGATGAATCTCACTATCCATGTCATGTAAATCCACTAAAAAAGGTCCACCAGTTTGGTTTAGAAACCATTGAATCTACAGATTATTCCCTGGGATTGGAAGGACGTTTGTTTATCATTAATCTTTGATAGATCTACTATCATTTTTGAGACTTTATTCATACATTCTTCCATATAGGGACTAGGAATGTTTAGAGCCCATTCAGGTTTAGCAAAGGCTTCAGTCTTCCCTTAAAGAGTATCTTTGAAAGAAGTGGATCCCTAGCATTGTCTCTGGACTAAAATAGAGCTCTTAGGGAAACTAGATCTAGGTGCAAACCTCACAATCACAGGTTCATGATGATAGAAGAATTCCATTCAAATCCATAGTCTTGTAGCATTAATTCATCTTGCATAAATCTACCCACAATGATCAATCTTTGAATCTCCATTGGAATCCCGATATTTTATGCATCTCCAATTTCAAATCTCGAGTGTCCATGTGGTATTTTTGCAAAAAATTGGTAAAAGGCCCCCTTGCCCAAAATATATTGTTGAACTAGCCCCTTGCCAAAAATAGATTGTTGAACTATCTCATCAAAGGGTTTTACAAAGATTTGAAAAAGATCTCTCACCTCTAGATCTAGATTTTGACTGTGAGACTCTTCCAAATCTGTTTTAAAAATCGCTTCTCAAACAAATCTGACTCACAAACCTTAGCTTTCTTATCAACGTGATATTGATCCAAACATTATCTCCAAAGAATCATGAAAGAAACCTCCCTTGCCTTTGATCCGATCCATGGGCTACTGTCAATAAGCATAGATTCGAGACCATTCAAGCATGGAAACTTGAAATTACAACTATGAAATGAAACCAACTCAGAAAACCTCTTATAAATGGGAAGATGTCTAGATCCGACGATTTGGAGGGAAAATCTAAGCGAAAGTTGAGGCAGAGTGGTTTATTTTGGATAATAGTCACGGAGGTTAATTCACTCAATTGACTTGCGCAATAAGCAGAGTTTTAAAAAAACTTTAAATTTTACGCTCAACAGAATACAGTAGAAACAGAGTGGTTGCGTAGTAAAAAACAGATGTGAAATTTCCATAAACATATAGCAACAAACTATACTTTAGATTATGATTCCAAAACACATGAAAATACATTGGCATGATAAATGAAGGGTGCAACTACTTCACCAAGTAAAACTATGAGTCCTTACTGAGATTTACACTTTACCAAGAGTTCCTCAGTAACACACTATAAAATCCTGTAACTAAGTTGTTTTACGCACCCACCAAATATTTATCCACAATTTTCTCTTTAAATTTTCTCAAACTTGCTTCCAGCACTTAGAACAAATACTTTTACTTACATGTTTGTTCAAAACATATAATTTTATTTTTTACCAACCTTGCATTAAATGCCCATTTGTTCTTGATTACTTGATGTGTTGCAGAATGGGAAATTTGTACTCCTATCCAAAACTTCATTTAATCCATATCCTTCAGCGTGCAAACAAAATCTGCAACCTGCAGTAAAACTCCATGTGCTTGATTTACTTGTGTATCACAAGTATGACTGCTTTTGGTTTATTTAACACAATGATTGGGATTAATTTTACAACACTTCTCCTTAATCACAACTTCCACCATTGACAATTCCCAAACAATCTCTTAGATAAACAAAATTTTCACGTGTCAATGGCTTTGTGAAGATGTCAGCAAACTGTTCGTGTGACCTAAAATGATGCAAAACAATTTCATTATTGTTAATCAATTATTTAATAAAATGATATTTAGTGTCAATGTGCTTGGTCTTATTAATAAAAATAGAATTCTTTGATAGTGCAATTAAATAATTATTGTCGCAGAAAATAGTTGTTTTTCCCTCTTGTTCATGGCATAAATCCGTCACCATTCTTCTCATCCAAACTCCTTGACACATTTTTGTTGTTGCGGCAACATATTTAGCTTTGTTGTTGACAATAATACTATTGGTTTCTTCTTGGAGGCCCATGAAATAGCTCCCAAACCTAAATGGAAAACATATCCTGATGTGCTCTTTCTATCATCAACTCTTCCTGCCCAGTCACTGTCAGTTTAACCAACCAACCTAAAATCATTTTTTTTGGTGTATAAAATACCATACCCTTTTGACCCATTAAAATACTTTAAAATCCTTTTAGATGCTTGCCAATGTATCTCCTTGGGTGTCTCCATGAACCTTGACACCAAACTCACTACATACATTATATCAAGCCTAGTTGTTGTCAAATACATCAAACTTCCCACCATACTTCTATCTATTGTCAGATTGACATTCTTGTTGCAATCTTCTTTGCTCAACTTCAACCCCACGACAGTTGGAGTTGGTGCAGGCTTGTTGTTTTGCATATTAAACCTCTCCAAAATATCTACTACATACTTTCCTTGAGAAATATAAATATCATTTTTTGTTTGCTTCACTTTTGTGCCAAAAAAATACCTTCACAACCCCAAGTCTATCATTTCAAACTCACCTTTCATGGATTCTTTGAAATCGACAGTGAGGATATCATCACTCCCTATAAAAATCAAATCATCTACATATAAAACAATAATAAGAAGCTTACCATCACTCTCTTTGATGTAGAGAGTAGGCTCACCGTCACATTTTTCAAAGTCATAGCCCATCAAGTAAGCATATATCCTGTTATACCATGCATGTGGTGCTTACTTTAGATCATAAAGAGATTTCCTCAACCTCTATGCCTTCTCTTCTCGGCCTTCTACCTCATAACTAGGTGGTTGCACAACATATACTTCCTCTTTTAGCACTCCATTAAAGAACACTAATTTTGTGTCCATTTGATACACTTTCCATTTATGTTGCGTGAACAACACTTTTCACACTATCTCCATCCTCGCGAATGACATGAATGTCTCTGCATAATCTCTTCCATGGTACTACTTGTATCTTTGACAACTAGGCTTGTTTTATGTCTTTCAATCTTTCCTTAAACACTACTCTTGGTCTTATATACCCACTTCACTCCAATGACTTCTTTTCTTTGTGGAAGGTCCACTAACTCCCATGTATCATTCTTTACTATTGCTTCTATTCCTTCATCCATTGCTATGATCCATTTTTCTTCTTTGAATGCATCCTCAAAATGGATTGGGTCATCTACATGACAAAACAATGCAAATAAGGAAATTAGACCAGTGCTACTATTAACTTCATTTTTCTAATAAATTTCACTTAAATATTTAATTTTTTATCTCCTTATGCTTGCGAAAGATGGACTTGACATATCACTTGATGTTTCGCTTGAAGTAGATGATGTTTTGGGTCTTTGCATCATGATTGGAGTAGTACTTGCTTGACTACATGACACTATCCTATTATTTGTTGATGGTTTCACTTGGTCACTGCTTTGTTGATCTTGAATAGGAGTAGGAGGAGTCACCATTGAGGAATTACTTGTTGTGGTCAAGTCCTCTTTGATTTCATGTGGTATACATGTTTTCACATTGACTGCACATCTCTATTGATTATGACCTTCTTGGTTGATGCATTGTAGAGCTTGTTGCATTGGATTGATCACTTTATCCAACAAATATACATTTCTCCCCCTTGTTGTCAAACTTCTTTAACTCATCAGGGACATGTGCATAAGACACACATCCAAACACTCTCATGTGAGTGACACTATGCTTTCTTTCACTTCATGCATCTTCATGAACCATATTCTTGACAATTTTGGTTGGATACCTATTAATGATATATGTTACACAAGCGACAACTTCAGCCCAATAATCATTTGGCAAATGCTTTGCCTTCAACATACTCCTTGTCGTTTCCTTAATAGTCCTATTTTTCCTTTCCGCAACACCATTTTGCTAAGGTGTATACCTTGTAAATTGATTGTGAATTCCATGATCCCTATAAAAATGAAGGAATTCATTTGAGATTTATTCGCCATCTTTGTCAGTCCTCAAGACTTTGATGTAGTGTCCACTTTGCTTCTCAACAAGAGCTTTGTATTGGCGGAAGCACTCAAACACTTCACCTCTTTGAATTAGGAGGTAGACCCATGTCTTCCTTGTGTAGTCATCTATGAAAGTCAATAAATAATAGTTGCCACCCATTGATGGTGTTTACATTGGTCCACATAAGTATGAATGGATAATCTCCAAAGGTGTTTTTTTCCTTATTGACTTTCCTACTGAGAATGTATCTTTATGTTGTTTTCCCGAGATGCATCCTTCAAATTGGCTGTCCGATTTTTCTATGACTGGAAATTCCTTCACCATGCCTTTCCTATGCAGAAAATTCAAACCTCGAAAATTGAGATGAAAATCTTGTTTTATCTTTAGGGAAAATATTCTATTTCTTGTCATATGAACTTTTTCAATCAACTGTCTGCTTGGAGACTTACCCAAAATTATGCACTCATCATTTTTGAAAAAGACATTGTAGCCCTTTTGCATGAGTTGTCCAATCGTTATGAGGTTATGCTTCAAACTAGGGACAAACTAAACATCTGAAATGTACTTCTTCCCCTTGTTTGTTAGAATATTATTTCTTCCTTTGCCCATGACAAATACTTTGCAATCAATCCATAATGTCAATTCAGATTTGACACTTTCATCTAATTTGGAATACATTTCTATGTTCCCTGTCATGTGGTTGTTGCACCCTGAATCTAGAAACCATACATCCCTTTATTTTTCTTGTGCTACATTACAAGTTGAAAACATATTATCTTGGTTATAATTTTCCTTTGTGAAATTTTCACTTGGTTTGTTACTTATGTAATGATGTTTCTTTCTACATTCATTTGCATAATGACCATACTTCTTACAATAATGACATTGAACTTGATATTTATCATACCTCTAACGTTGTGCTTGATTTTGGCTTGGGCTTTGACTTGGATTTTGATTGTTGCCCCTTCCACTTGAGTTTGAATGGCTAACACTTCCACCTTTGAGATGGGATCTTCCTCTTCCTCTGCCATTTGATCCTCCTCTACTTCTACCTTGAGCAAATGAAAATTTTGTGTTGAAGGCATGCTACAATGGGGATTTTGTTGCTCTATTCAATCTATGTTCATGTGAAATCAGTGATGCATGAAGCTCATCCACTAAAAATTGTGAGAGATCCTTTGTCTCTTCTATGGTCACAATAATGGCATCAAATCTTGTTGGAAAACTTCTCAAAATTTTCTCATCTATTCTCCTTTCCTCAAGTGTCTCACCATGAGACATGATTCGAGTAACCAGTCCAATTACTTGTGTAAAAAATGAGTCTACATTCTCAGACTCTTTCTTACAAATTATCTCAAAATCTCTCCTTAGCATTTGTAGTTTTGTTGTCTTCACTTTTGCCATGCCGTTGTAGACTCTCTTGAGTGTATCCCATGCTTGCTTGGACTTCGTTGTTGTTGCAATCATTGGGAAAATATTTCATGAACTGCTTGAAAGATGTAGAAGATAGCTTTTGAATCATTCTTCATGTTGTTCCTCAACAAATCATTTTCTTCTTGTGACAAGGCATTGTATGTTGCTGCATCTATTAGTTCTTGGAACCAATTCTCCACCAAATCCCAAATATTTTGGGAAGAAATTGGAGCCTTCATTGTTATAGCCCAATGGTCATAATTTTCGCCATTAAACTGAGGTATTTGAGGATTTACTCAAGCTTGTGCTTGATGTTGCCATTTTAAACTTATAAAATTTTACACCCGGGCTGATACTAGTGAAAGTTGAAAGTTGAGGCAGAGTGATCTCTTTTGGACAATAGTCGTTGAGGTTAATTCACGCTGTAAATCTTACGGCACAACATAGTAAAAACATAGTCTCTAAAAACTAGATGTGAAATTCCCATAAACATATAGCAACAAACTATAATTTAGATTATGATTTCAATGGATGAAATCCATGCCAATGTATTTTCATGTGTTTTGAAATCATAATCTAAAATATAATTTTTTTACCAACCTCGCATTAAATACCCATTTGTTTTTAATTACTTATATTTTGCCAAATAAGTACTCTCATCCAAAACTTCATTTAATCCATGTCCTTAACGTTGCAAACCAAATCGACAACCTACAAAACCTACAATAAAACTCCACTTGCATGATTCACTTGTGCAACCATAAAATATGGTTGCTGTCACTTTATTTACCCCAATGGTTGGCATTAATTTTCCAACACTATAATTGCATATCACGTATTCCAATCATTATAGAGCCTTTACCTTTTGGACGATTGACCTTGGCTGCTACTATAAAGGTGATCCTGCAGTTTGCAAACCAAATGAAAACCACCCGCCTAGCTACAAGATCCTAGCCATTTGTGTTGCAGGGATGTCAAACATCGTCATAGCGGGCTCCTATGGCCTCAAGGGCATATTGGAACCTTGCAACATAGACTTGTAGCTTGCTGCAGTCCAAAACCCTCACCATCTCCCGATCTCCATCTTTCCAAATTAAACTCCACGAAATTACGCATCCCCTCACTACTACATGTAGGGGGGTTTTAGGACAATATTTGAGTCAATTGTCTTAACTTAAGACAAAAAGAAACTTGTGTATTGTCTTAAATATTGTCTCTAAGAGGGTGTCTCAAAATATAATGTCTCAAAAATTTGTCTCTATAAAGACAATATAGAACACATATTATTATTGTCTCTATAAAGACAAGAATTATTGTCTATTAAGAGACAACTTGATTTGTCTCTCTAGAGACAATTTCATTTGTCTCTCTAGAGACAACTTCATTTGTGTCTCTTTAGAGACAGTTACATTTTTTTCTTTTTAGAGACAATAGCTGAGATTAAAAACATATTGTCTCTATAGAGACTATATGTCCATAATTCAAAATATTGTCTCTCTAGAGACAATATAAAAAATTATGTAAAAATAAATAAATAAAATCATAATTAAAACTATTGTCTCTCTAGAGACAATATAAAAAATTATTTAAAAATAAATAAATAAAATCATTTTGAATGTTCTTTCAAAGTAGTTTCACATTCAAAGTTCACAAATAGTACTCGTGTATGATAGAAACCACCACAGAAATTCTTGTCTGATAGAAACCAACGCATATGGGTTATTAATATTACCTTTGTTTAGCAAGAGAGGATTCAATTCATTACTAAATTTACGCCCAAGTTTTACTACTTCAAATGCGAGTCAGAAATTTGGATTTAAGATGTTATCTTAGCTTTGATAAGCGTTCCATCTCCCAGTTTTACTATAGTTAAAGAAGAATCTGTAGACTATTGAATGGAAATGACTTTAGATTTAGACAATGCGAATCTTTATGCAGAAATCAATCAAGAGACCAATTAATGAAATGGTGATACCTTTATGTGTTTGATAGACAACATACCCACAAGAATACGTAGGCAGGCTTGATAGCCACAGTTATCATCTGTACAAGATTGTAGGAATTTCGTTGGTGGCAAGTATGGGTTAGTTTTATGCATCAATCATGTTATCAAAAATATAGCTTCATCGCTCAACTGGATTACGCAGTATTATAGAGTGAGTATGATATCCAGAACTAGATTACACAATATTATAAAGTGAGTATTCTTTCGCTTGAACAGTCTGTAATGGAACATTTTTATGCCCGCCCAATTATTTTAACTTCTTTTTCAAAATATTTTTGATCATAGTTGAAAAGTAATACTCTGAACAGACTCATCACAAATATTCTTTAACTAATCACTTATCAAAAGCTTGTGAGGTTTCTTATGTAGCCTGTGAATTATTTTGATTTTAACCAAGGAAGACTCGCTTATTACGTTTGATAGAAAAGGCATTAGCAATGGGTTCTACAGCAACCCACTTCCCTTTTCTATGTACTTGCAAACCGTTGACATCGCCTTGCATTAGAACAGTGATGCCACCTGCGTTTGAATGGCTTCTTAAAGCAAGGGTAACATCTAGGTTTGGGCATGGTGGATAGTAATTTACAAGTAACAGTTGTATGTGTTCCCCAAAAATATTATTCAAGTAATCAAAATGGAGTCCTAGAGCTTCAAAAATTGCAACCAGCAGCCTTAAACACAATGCCCTCACCTCCACAGAGTACTTGCCTGCAATTTCCCTGTAACAAAAGCTTCAATATTATATTAAGCCAAACGAGTGATGATTGTTGCTTTAATGGTTGACATAACGTTTAATGACTACCTATATGCTGCAGGTTTTTTAGGCCAAGAGTCGATGACTTTGTGTAATGGAAAACAAGGGTGTCTCAGATAGTCCCTCTAGTTAAGGACTTCATCTTTGTGAATATTGAAGCTTGTAGCAAGTTGAGCCAATTGCTTTGGATCCTCTGAATAGAGGCATGCATGATCTTCCATCGGCATTTCGAAGAATTATTTGGTGATTCCCATAATGTTTTTCATCACCCTCTCTGGTACCTCGTGGTTCACTATCTGATCATATCATGCAGCTTCAACCATATTAATACTGAATTTGTACATAATTTTTTTTAAGAATTAATGTTCATAATTGAGATTTTGGAAGTTTATTGAGAGATATTATGAGATTCAAAATTCAAATATTAAAATTCAAAATTCAAATCTTCAAAACAATTTATATCGCAATATCATGAGATTCAAAATTCAAAGCCTCATGAATCCAATCCCTTCCGCAAAAAAAATCATAACTTGGGACATTGGAGATTGAAGGTGGTACTTGGAAAAAGCCATCCTCCTAACATGCACGTTGGAATTGTTGTATGACAGTGGTTCTGTTAGGGCCATCCAGGTGTTTCAGATCCACCACTGGAATGCTCTCGCAGAAAGATACCTGAGACATGTTGGGTTGCTCCTGGGGAGGCAAAATATATTTGATCTGCACCTCAATATTTTATTCCATTGCACAGTAGTTTCTAAACACCATTAGCGTTGGTATCAGTGTGAAGATCCATTCTAGAGGACATGCATCTTTCTTTCATCTTGATGTTATTGTGAATACAATCTTTTTTCCATATGGATGTTGCACGATTTCTAATCGAAGTTAGAAATTGCAAGTTTGCATTGCAAAAATTGAAATTTGTAGAGCCCCGAATGGAAACAAAGGCTATACATAGGGTCAACCAATAGTTTTTACCATGGAAAAATTGACAGTTGCAACAGAAAGTGTCCCAGATGAAAACAATATTGCAAAGGGAGGATTTGGCCCGTATACAAGGTATTAGTGCTTACTTTATAATATCATTTATTCTGATAGTCTAGCAGGTAAATTGTTCATTGTACAAGCTTTATGTAAACCAATTTCAGAGTTAAAATAAATCCTCAGACATAGCTAGAGTTTTCAGAGAAAGTTTTAAGAAGCCATAATATATTACAAGAAACAATCATCGCAACTAGCATTTCCCCCAACAGTACACAATAAAAGGCACTTGAGCATTCTTGAAATATTTGAAGAGTACAAAAAGTTCTTGTGAAAAATGTGCAAGAGTATATAACGGAAAAAACTGTCTTAACATATAAAAATAGCTCTGTAATGGAGTTGAACTAAGATAGCTTAGCCAACTCCACCAATGAAAACATCTGCACAGTTCTCAAATCACATATAGAGAGATGCGATAATGCTATTCTAAGCCCCAAATACAAATCAGAATTAAATGTCGAAACTCAAGAGAAAACTCCAATGATACAAAACTAATTGAATCCACCAATCCCTAAATATGCAAAAGCATCTTAACAAAGCTATTCAAAAGCATCATCATCGTCATTTGGAAGGGGTTGCGCCGTAGCTGCTACAAGTTTTGCCTCGTACCTAACAACATAAAAGATTGTAAGCCAAAGTTTCAATCTTTTAGAAATGGAACAAATTATTTCAATAAAAGTTAACAAAAAATAATAAGAAAATAGCATTCTACTTACTACTGCTAGGTTGCAAGGTCTATCTAAACCTCGGGAGGAGCAAGAGCAGGTGACTCCACAAAAATCAAGGTTTGGATCCCTATAAAAATAACCCATTATAGAATCAATGCAAATTTTTTAATATAACATTCATACTAGGGAGCATCAGAAACTAGATTAAAGGCTCACCCTGAGAGCTTCTGTGCCAAGTATAGGAATGGCTTCTCAAAGTTGTAGTTACTTTTTGTAGATATCTCATAGTATTGAAGATTCTTCTTTCTATGAAAAGTAACTTGCTTAGTTTTCACTTGCCTATTCTTCACATCAACCTTGTTTCCACAAAGAACAATAGGAATGCTCTCACACACCTTGAAATTCACAAAGATATTTAGCTAATCAGTTCAGGCAGTTGTGCCACCACACAATTAAGGAACCTTCATTTCTACTTAGAGATCCAACCCCTCTGCAAAAGAGATACCTGAAAAGATCTCTGTGCCACGTTGGGACATTCTTGTAATTCAGTCGTGCAGTAACATCAAACATGATAACTTCACATTGCCCATGAATACTGCAACAAACAAAATCTCAATCAGTAAATAAGAAGGAAACAAATATATAGAAGTGGAAAAACACAGAACCCTCACCAATTCAATTAGGAAAATGCCAACAAAAACAGGAAAAGCAAACCAGTATTGATCAAAACAACCAATAACAGAGTCTGTCTATAAATTCAAAATTAAACTAAATTAAAATTCAAATAAATATAAGTGGAAAAATATAGAACCCTCGCTAATTCAACGAGGAAAATACCAACAGGAGTGGGAAAAGCAAACCAGTATTGATCAAAACAACCAATAACACAGTCTGTCTATAAATTCAAAATTAAATTAAATTAAAATTCAAAATAAAGAGACATAAACGAGTAAAACAGAGTGCTGATAAAAAGGAACCAAAAAAGGGCTCATAGTTGCTCCATTGTCATTGATATTGAGGTTAAAAGGTGTTGCTACTGAGCCCACACTACATGCATATCAACATGGGAAAATAGAATTGATAAGTCAAAAGTTCTCTTGGGATCGATCCAAGTTTAAATCTATGTCGGACCTTTTTAAACAAAAATTTGAAAAGGCACCCCAAAAGCTCAAATGTACAGTGCTCCAATCAACAGGTGTCTACTACACTTGCAGAGGATGACAAAAAACACTACTTTCGTAAAGTCCCAAGAGACCTGATTTCAAGTGAAAATCAAAATTAGTCTGGCAAAATACAGAAATGGGAAAATAATCAAACTAATTATTGACGTACCTTAACCACATTTTGTCATTAAACCTTACCTAACTGAGCTATAAAGTTGGGTCAGCATTTCATCCTTGCCTTTCTCAACTTGACAAAGCACCACAACCTGCAAATCATCAAATCATCAATTCAAGTATCATGGACTAAATAAACACTGAGATTCTGTATGGTTGTATTGTGTGCTCATCCACATGGATGTCGTACTTTGGGAACATTTGCATCAAGACTATTTAGAACAGCTTCCACATAACCACGGACTTCTTGAGCCATCATTCTGAGCTCCTCCTTTGGATCTACAGGCCTTCTTACCATGGTTTCCTGGATTATAAACAAGAAAATCAAACTGAGTTTGAATATTAAGTTGGGAAATAATTTTTCTATTCTCATCATTGTATATGGTCATGGTCTCCTAGGCTAAAATGTGTATTGATTCTTAAATTATTTAATAGCAAACATGTTGATTATGTACATGTGCAACTTATGATGGAACTTTATGTGCTTCATTGCCTATATGCAAGTGTTTAAATACAAGATATAGTTGTTCACGATTATACATTGGGTTACATAAAGTAGTCTTGGCCTCTGGCTAGCTAAATATTTCCTACCCTCTGCCTTATATCTAGTTAAGTTTTAACAGTGGAAATAGTTTGTCTTGAAGATCGAAGAAAACTCAAAGGATGTTAGTCCTAGCTGAAAGCAAAGACTAGCAATCTATTTTATTTTTTTCTAAATAGTTCTCTACCAGAGAAACCAAATTTTTTGGTTACCTATAATTATTCATAAGTTGAACAATTGTCCAGCAGCACAATGCCTACTTATCTGCAATATAATTGTCCAACAGAAAATAATGTGACTAGCATGCATTTGAATGCAATTTACTAATTTTTTAACCTTAAACAGTTATGTGAGTACTCGATAGTAAATCAAGGCAATTCCATATAACATAATGTAATTCAATTAATGAAGGCTTCTCACCAGATCATGCCATCATTATGTCAGTGGTTATAATATATACAATGTACAGTTGAGGAGGAACTTCTATTTGTGGATATATAACAATGAACTCAACTCAGCTTGCATTTTATTTGTCTCAAACAACCTATGAAAGGTTTGTTGTAGTATAAAGGGTGCATCTTTATCCAATTATTTAATTGTCTTTACAGGTTGACATTGTAATCGGCCAAAGGTTAATGACTCTATCTTCCAGCAAGAATTGGCAAGCAAATGAATTTCTCCAATGGCTCCAACATAGAACCAAATTTCAGGAATGGCAGACTAGTGCCTTTCTTGCTAGGAATATCCTAAGAATGGTCCCTTCATGTAGGGGATGTCTCAGTGACATCCAATGAGCAGTTCCCACAAAACGGGAGATGCATCAAATGATATTTGTGGCATTCCTGTTCTCATCCTCATTCCATAGAAAACAGGTAAAAAACATAGGAGAACAGGGATGCCTCAAATAACATTTGAGAATCAAAGTCTATAGAAGGATGTCTCTATAGGGGCTTAGCACTCTGTTACATTGTTACATTCCAAGGATATGTAATTATTCAGCTTCAGCTTCAGAAGGCTTATGGTAGCATAACTGCCAGGTAATTTGTCAGAATTACGCCCAAGTTTTACTACTTCAAATGGGAGTCAGAAGTTTGGATTTAAGATGCTACCTTAGCCTTGATAAGCGTTCCATCTCCCAGTTTTACTATAGTTAAAGAAGAATCTGTAAACTGTTGAATGGAAACAACTTTAGCATTGAATCTGATTATTCCTGGAGCCAATTCTTTTGCAAAGGTATCCAGAAGCATACTCCTTTGCACACATCGGACTTCATGATTTCCGCTGATAGACAGGAAAAGTACTTAGTATTACAAAGCATACGAAAAAAAAGATGACCAAAATAGTTAATGGGGTAGAAATTACATCATGTCACAAATCACAGCATATCTATTTCATGCCCTACAAAAACTTGTAAACTCAACCACTGAGATAAAATAGTGAAATTAAACAGCATTTTGAACTATTAAAAATAGAAGGAACGAAGGCCAAGTACTATGTAATCCACACAGTCCACCAAGTGAAAAGGCTAGCTGGCCTTGAGCTACATCTATGGCTCTAGGAATATCAGTCACTATCCTGAGTGAGATCACCAATACAAAAAACAAAAATTATTATTTATTCAACTTATTGACCATTATCTTAAAACAATTGTAGATAACCTAGTAGAATACAACATAGTTCCATTTAATCTAACATAAGAATGTACAAATCTATCTAATCCATAAGAATATCAGTTCCATTTAATCTAACGTAAAGATAGTATAAATCTATCTAAACCTCAAAATATCACACCTCAATGCTTAAAAGTCACTATTTAAAAAAACCGACAAAAAAATCTAGGTTCAAGAGTTTATCACCTTAGGTAAAAACAACTAAAAAAGTAAAATAATTAAAAAAAAGTAAAAAAGTAAAACAAAACAAATTAGCCTCACAAGCTATAAGAGACTAATCTTAACTAAACCTAAAACCAAAAAAATTTAGACCTAAAAGGATTCATCTTAACTTCATGTTATCTTTAAGATGATGAGAACAAAAAAAATACTAAAAAAAAAAATATTAACCTAGTAAACTAGAATACATTAATCTTCATCAAACCTATTAAAAATGCATCTTAATCTCAAAGAATATATCAACTTCAGCAAAATACAGGAGAAAATAAATAAATAAACCATCTTAACCTAATACACTATGATAGAATTTTCTTAACCATTAAAGTCCACAAAAATCCATGATGTATTAAAGCCATCCATGATGTATTAAAGCTAGATGAAAATTAGAGTAGATCCAACTGAACTATGATCTATCCATCAACCAGCTGCAAACCTCAAAGAGATACCAAATTATAAGAAAAACTATGAATAAACTCCATTACCAATACCAACCAGCATTATATCCATCTTTATCAATCTATTTTTAAGCTGGTGCAAAGTTCATTGAGATACCAAATTTAAAGAACTACCATAAATAATAGATCCATTTTCACCAGATCTATTTTGGTTAACCAAAATAAAATAATAACTGTGTGCAAACCTCATATTCAAAAATTTGAATTTATTATTCTCTAGTACCAATTATATGGTATTTTGACAAGACAAAAATTGTTATTTTAATGTTTTAAAAGTGAATATATGATCGCTAGGTTTTTGAAAATACTCAAAATATTTATTAAATAATACTTGATTGTCCAAAGACTACTATTTCGAATTGAATATTTATTAGATAGTGTTTCCCAAGCCAAAAAATAAATATGTCTTAACCTTGAAGATGGATCTATTAAGTTATTAACTCTAGTTGGAGACCTGAATGTTTTAACCTTGAATCTATTAGCTCTCACTGAAAAGAAACTCTTTATTAGATAATATTGATTTTAAATTTTAATCAATAGACTCAATGAGCAAACAAAATGTTTCTTAGATAGTGTTATAGTCCAGAAGAAAACAACCTTGAATCTATTAGGGCAGGCCACAAATCTCAATGTTTTACCCTTGAACCTATGAACTCCATGTGCAAAATTGAATATTTATTACATAGTGTTTGACATGCAAAGACATTAAGGTCTTAGCATCCTAATTTACTTTTAATCCTTTCTAGTAGCATAGCTTCTGGTGCCTATGCTAGTGTTACAATGGTACAATTGTGCATTATACAGCTGGGATGACTAGGATAGTGTATTGGCCGATATAAAAATACTAAATAGTATGGTGTGGCAAATATGCAATGAAGTGGTGATAGTACAAATGCAAAAGGAGGAAGAGGAAGTGTTGGCTGTAGGAATTTACAGGGTAAGTTCCTCAGAAAGAACACCAAAAGGAAACCGCTCACAAATAAATCACAGATCAATACACAAGTATTTTGACGTGGTTAAAACCCTCAGAGAGGGAAACAGTCCACGGCCTGCGCCAACGTGGCTACTACAGGCAATTTATTAATAAAAGAATGAAAATTTACATAAGCTTCTCTCATGCATGGTGAACCTACAAATGACCCTCCATGCACTTTAAATAGAATTCATAGACCAATCGGGTGTCAAGCCACGGATCAAGTGTTGGTAATACCGAGGAGAGAATGAACCGTCCGGATCACTACATATCGTGACCGTCGGATTGTAAGTTACAAAATATACAACAGTAAAAAAACACACTTTACCTAACTCTATACTAGACCAAGTTGAACTTAACTATTTCCTATGTGTTGGAATATCCTAACACAAGGTCTAGGCTTATGATCCTCATCAAATAATTTCAAACAGAAGAACAAAGTTATAGGCACCTTGATATTAACATCATAGTCAGTCAGATATTGAAAGATTGGTCGATAAAGATGTGTGGGTGTTGAGTATGTTTTCATTGATGTCAAAGTGGGAGAAGGTGCAAGATATGGTGGGTGTAAGAAGCAGAGTGAGTGTAGATATCATAACTAATGTCAAGTTGATGCAGTGTGATGTGATAATATGATAAGGTCATTTTTATCATTGATTTCCACAAGAAGATGCAGTTGGATGATGCAGGTTCATGAAACTCTGCCTCTATGGTTTGGATTCCTTAGAAACCGAGCTCACATCATAGTTGCTGGAGTTTTGAGGAAGCATATCATTGATTTTTCCTTAGATACCCTTGCCATTATATTCTCCTCGGCAAGCCAATTTCGATGGTATGTGGAGCATCCCGTGGACCTTCATGGTTTGTGAGATATGCCTAGTCAAAGTTGAAGACCCAAGTTGTGGTGCAAAACCCCAAGGATTGTTGAGGTGGCATCATAGTGTTGGTTGAATGATGTGGAATTTCTAATAGCATGATGATGTGGCAATATCAATTGGATGATGTCGTATCATATTGATTCGTTTGATGACATGGAAATTTGTCATCAGGTTAGAAGAAACTCATCATGGACATCACTCTCAAGTATCGTGAAATGAAAACTTATTCTTGGTGCATGGGTTTACAAAAAATATATATATATTTTTAATTGTTATAAAAAAAAATATTTCGTTTAATAAATTTTGGACCAAAGTCTTAGACTCCAAAATTAAAATTCAAATCCAAAATTATTTTAATCTCCCT